>JBCJKH010046977.1:13854-25985 GCA_039877255.1 Loriculus beryllinus | reverse complement strand
AAAATGTTGCTTGTCTTAAATGCAGGATGGATGTTTTTGAAGAACAATTCAAAAACCATTTTTGCATCATATCTTTCGTATTATTTTGCTTATTCCTTTCTCCTTCTTGATTCTGTTTATTATTTTGGCTTTTACTGACTTTGGCTTTTACTTATTACTGTCTTTGTATTTTCCCCCACTTGCTTCTTTTTTTTTTTAGGTTTTGTTCTTCAGTCTCCTGTTTCCATTCACAAAATCTTTTAGTTTCAAGTCTAGGGCCAGATGACAATCACCACTTCATTTCACTTCTGCCTTGTAAAGGCCACAGTGCAAACAAGAGGAATCATCCTGATTTCAGTAAACCCCTTTTTTTACTTTTTCTCTCCCTGAAATTATAACTTGAAAGCAAACAGCAGTAGTCTCTTTATCACTGAAAAACAGTGTATGCCTGAGTCACTCAAGGAGTGCAGCAGTGTTACTTTGTGTTCCCATCCTTTCATAGTTAAAGAATGATGAAACCACTTGTAACCCATAGTCAAACCACTTCTCTCCTTCATGAGAGTGAGGCACTGGAATGGGTTGTCCAGGGAAGCTGTGAATGCTCCATCCCAGGCAGTGTTCAAGGCCAGATTGAACGGAGCCTTTGGTGACATGGTTTAGTGTGAGGTGTCCCTGCCCATGGCAGTGGGGTTGGAACTAGATGATCTTAAGGTCCTTTCCAACCCTAACTATTATATGTGCATATGCTTGTAATCAAATTTGAATCCCTTGTGAAGAAAGACATTTTCTGGGCAAGAAGCTTATTTTCCCTTTTTGGGTTCTCCTGCAGTTTCTTAATTCTGGAAAAAAAGTCAAAAGAGTGCGCAAGGGGATCATCCTTCTTCATTAGGCATTTTTTATTTCTTTTTAACTTGCTCATGTTGTTCTGGCTTTGGAGTATTGTTTGGCACGGAGAAAACAGAATTATCCAAGTATTAGCATAAACAAAGCCTATCAAAGGCTGTGTTCACCAGCTATTCATAGTGAGTAACAATGACAACATGCAAAGTGTATGAGCAATGCTGAAGAGCCTTACCCTGCTAGCTATCTGCTTACGCTCGACGGCATGCTTCATGATTGAGAATTTCCTTTGGTGAATTAAGACCCCAGAATAAAAGGCTAGAAGTCTGGAGGGAGGTCTGGATCACCAGGGGGAATAAGTTGAACCATGCAGCTATAGGCAAAGTGAGGAACAGTCAGTGCAGCCCCTGCCATGGTCAAAGCCAGGTGTACTTATGGAGCAATCAGCTTTAAGGGAACACTTTCTTTTACATAACTTGTCCTAACCTGCTCCCATGGTGGGCGGGTGCATCCCCTCCAGAAGCAGCAGTTGCTGCCTTCACCCCACTCACACCTCTGGAAAGGGAAATTCAGCATCTCTCCCTCCTGCTCCTTCCCCATTCCACACCAAAAGCAGTCCATCAGTGACCAGCACCTCTTATTGTCCTTAGGGTACTAAAATCCAGTTCTATATCTCTTGGACAAGGGACATGCACTGCACAGCAACCAACAAAGACCAGAATTGTTCAGGGCTGCTGCAGTATAAAGCTTGCAAGTGACTCTCCTATGTAAGCACAGAGGATTTTTCCCCACTGATTAATCCTCAAGACATACCATTTACTTACAGATAACCTCAGGTATGAACATATGAATTATTTTTCTCTGAAAAATACTTTGAATTCAGGTGTGCAGTAATTTCCTAAGAGGAATCCTCAGCAAACAGAGCAGCTCCTTAGTTTGTTTTTAAGTAATGAATGCAAAACTCACTTTTGCCAGGCTTGTAGCCAAATGCCTAGGTTAGAGCATGTATTTTAAAAAAACCCAAAACCAAACCCAACCAAACAGAACATTAACACTAAAGGGAATCACTGCTTATGTTTGCTTGAGACTGCATATTTGAAGATAATTTATAAACTCACTTCACTTGCAAATTTTTGAGAGAAGCCTGTCAAGGGCATGTGAAATAGAAACACTGGTCTGATGTTGCCCAAGAACAGCTGGCATCAGGCCTAACTCATTAATTTATGGAGGATCTGGCAGTCAATCAATAGGAAATTATCTGTGCTGTATTGACATAAATCATAATTGGTTTCCATTGAATGCCATGCCAAATCCTTAACAGAATGAGTTACTGTACGTTTTATGCCAGTTTTCTTTCTTTATCAGTTCAGTTCAAACCTTCTTTGAATGCAAACAGTGGTACCCCCAGCAGATCAGTCTCCTGGAAACACAAGCAGTGCCGTTCCCAATCCAGCATCCTGCATCTAACAACAGATAATACCTGATGTCTCAGAAGTCAAGAAAGTGAGGAAGAAAATGCATCTCTTCAGCCATGCATTATGATTATACAAAACAGGATTTTAAGATAATTTTGTGTTTCTTCTCTAAATGGGAAATGTGGCAGCAACTTTTTCCATTTCTGCTGCTTATCCACAGCATCTGCATATATGTGCCTGACAATACAGCATCACATTCATATCCTTGATATTTCACTCAGAAATCGATTCCTTTTCTGGGAATTCCTTTTTCCTCTGAAAGGTTATTTTTTCCTCAGAAAAAAAATCCTTCTTCTTGGAACCTGAAGGAAGAGCACCATGAAATGGTGTTTTTAGTTGTCCTCTATTTTTCAATTGACAGTTTCTTCCATGGGTATGAGTTACTGAAGGTCATGGTATCAACCTGGCTTTTCAAATGCTGCTAGTGACATTCTGCACTGCTGATCAAGTATCTGAAAAGACCTCGCACAGAATTTCACCAGCTTTGCCATGAAGGCCTGACACCTTGTTGTCTGTCAGCTGAAAGGTGGAGTTTTGTCCAAAGCCCTGCTAACTCAAGAACTGCCAGTAGTCTCTTTCTTTGAAGCCTGCTGCTTAGATGATCAGCACCGAATGGGGTTGACACCAACCTTCTCTCCAGCTTTCTTTTCTCATGTTAAAAAAGACTGGGAAGGCAGAGCTGAGAGTTACTCTACTAAGCCCTGCTATCCTCCTGCTCTGGGATAGAAAGAAGTAGTAAAGAGAAAAAGAAAGAAGAACCTATAAGAAAAGAAAAGGATGGATATGGGAGGGCTTTGTATGCACAACTTCCTCATGAACATGAAGGTTGCATCAGTGCATAATGAACCAAACTCAGTCATGCCAATTGGCTTCTGCCTTTCAAAAGCAAGTCAGAGGACCTTGCCCCACAGAGTTGCTGCTGAAATGGTAAACTGAGCTGTGGATGTCAGATCAAAAGAAGAGCAGCTTCAGTGAGTTCATGGAAATTAAGAGCATAGACTAATGTAACAGTAAAAATGCATCAAATCTCTCCTGTTTTCTTTATTCACTGGGTTTTGTTTCTGCATTTATTATATATATTTTACCGTTATATATCAAGTACTAGTCTACTTGGATCATAAAGCCTAAACTAGACAAACTGCCATTTAGAAACTTTTTTTTTTTCCCTTTTCCTTTTTTTTCAACAAGCTGTTCTAAGTGGAATAACACATTCCAGGATGTACTTCCTACAGCCAAAATAAGCATACTTTGTATCTGTTTGTGCATGAGGCATACATCTTAGATGAACTTCTACTAAATCATTAACCAACCCAAACACAGGACTTAAAGTGTCCTGTAATTTCTTGGCACTTGAACTGCGTACTTACAGCAATATCATAGGCTGGCAATTTGTTGATTAAGAAGCCAAGTAAAGCACATGCAGATATCAGTGCTTGGTTTAAATGATCATTCATATACACTTGTAGGTTAAATAAAAAAAAAAACAAAACCCCAACATACATTGGGGTAACAGCAAGACTTTTTTTACCTTTTAGTAAAATTGCTCAGTATAATACACCTACAGCAAAGTGTTAAGTGATCTTTTAAATATCTTTCCCCAGTATTGTATTCCCTGAAGCTAATCTCAGTTTTAGAAACAGCTGTTTGATTTAAAATAAAACAACAACCAAACAGACAAAAAGTAATAATTTTTAGATTATTTTTCTTTTGTAAATGAGCAAAAAATATTTAGGCCTTATAGATGCATATTATTGTAATAATAAAACACAAATAGCCTCAAAGAAGTTAGCAAGTGTTCTGAGCCAACAGCACATCATGCAATACAACTAGAGATGTGAGAATATATTTATCATGTCAAAGTATAATAAGAATTACTCATGCCAGAATCAGAAAACAAGACCATGAAAAAGAATAGAAAAGGGTAAAGAAATACGGAGAAAAATTGCATATCATACTACAAAACAAAGGGAACACTTCCCCATGACTTTACATGAACCCAAATTGCAGAAAAGAAAGCATTCAACTGTCCTAGGTAGGTATGAAATGATGCCATCACAGCAGATATCAAGTTGTCATGGAAAAACTCCAGGCACAAGGTGGGAGTTTAAAGTGCTGTGAGGAGAAGAAGATGGATAGAGAGAATAAAATCATTATATGTTATAGCAAAATATGCCTAGGGAAAACAGCTCTTTGGGCAGGTGAATGAGTGATCTGTTGTGATGATATATGCTACAAAGAACAGTTATTAGCAGTTATCTCTCTCTTGCAGATATGCAATCAGACCAGACCTTCATTCCAAGATACTAGAACATTCCCAGGAAATACCTGAAATAATACAAGAGGAACTGTAAGCAGCAGTGGGAACTGATGCAATACAAAAATATACGTGCACCATCACTGCTAAAACCTCCATTTTATACTGAAATTTAATGACATTTTCTTTCTTTTTTAATAGCTACATAGGTAGAAACAGCCTCGGAATAATTCCATGCACAGCTAACTTTGGCAAGAGGGTCTCGGAAGAATTTCTGACAAGAAGAGGGATCTGTCTCACAAAAAAAAAAAAAAAAAAAAAAAAAAAGAAAAAAAAAAAGCCCCTTGGGACAAAAGTTTGATGGCTGGGGACAAGTGAAAAAATTGAGTGCAAGCAGCACTGACTTGGATTAGGGACAAGGGTAAAAGAACAGAAGAGAACAGCACTATAGGAAGAACAAAAAGCAAAAGAACAAACTGCATTTCTGAACATCTCACTTTCCTGTATATTAATGCAAAAAGCATGAGAAACTATCTAGCAGATCTGGAAGTCCTTAAACAAGATCAGAATTATGAGTCAGCTATAATAGGACCTGGTGGGAATATTCCCACAGCTGCAATATTTAATATATTATTCAGCCAGGGAAAAGGACGGAAGAGGTGCTGCTGAATGGCAGAATGTAAAAAGATACAGTTCTACATAAAAGCATCTTGATAATAATGAGGAAAAAGAGCAAAGGTGTTATCCTGGCAAATGTCAGCCATCAAATCAGAAGGATCAAGCAAAAGACACTTTCATGAGAAATTAGGAGAAAGCCCCCAAGGTACAGGGCTTCACAGTAATAGGGAGCTTGAAAGCTCCAAGCATCTCTTGGGAAAGGAACAGAGTACAGCAGCCTCCCCAGAAACTTCCCAAGGAGGAAGTTTGATGATTTTTTCATGCCGAAAATTGTGAAAACAACCAGAAGGGAAGTGGGTCTGAATCTGAGCATAGCCAGTGGGGAAGAGTTATTTGAAAATGTCAGAGTAGAAGGTAAAAATAGAAGGGAGATGAGGAAATGAGAGTTAAAGATTCTCCACAAGTGGGAAAAAGCAAAGACAAGATATTGGTCTTCAAAGAGAAACTCAAAGAACTAAAAAATAAGATCTCACAGGAAACAGGGGAAAAGAGTTCAGAAATGTTGACTCCTAAGGAGATAATAAAAGCAAACTGTAGAACATTCCAATATGTAAGATAGGTAGGAAAAGTACTAGGAAAGCAGTTTTGTAAACTGTGAGGACCTCAGAGAGAGAGAGAAAAAAGGTATAACAAAAGTGGAAACAAAGTCTGGCTACTTAGAATGACTAAAATTAGAAATGTCATTGTATGAAATTGTACTTGAAACAAATATAAAAGGGAGAAAAAAAATATCCAAAAGTGCATTAGCAGCAGAAAAAACAAAAAAAAAAAAAAAAACAACAAAAAAAAAAAAGAAAAAAAAAGAAAAAAAAGAAAAAAACCAAAACAAAACAGAGAAAGCTAAAAGGCTGAAATGCTTAGCATCTTCCATTGCTTTGGTCTTCAGGAAAATGCCAGATGGGATCAAGAGCTACCAGAAATGAGGAATAATAATCTGGGTTACTTAATGGGAAGACAAGCTACAGAGCACTTTAGTTTGGACTTTGGGTTTTGGGTTGTTTTTTTTACTTTTCAAAATTGCTAGGCCTAGTGGAATTCACTTCAGATACTTAAATATGGTGAATCAGTGGCAAAAGCATTACTGGTTGCCATGAGAAAGCTTTCACAAAAGTTTGGACTGGAAAAATGAAAAAGGTCAAGCAAGCAGCCTATCTTAAAAGTAGTAGGAAAGAAGAGAATGGGGGGGAGACAGCTAACATCAGTTCCAAAAAATGCTGGAACATCAGACAAACTATTTGTAAAAATCCAGACTACAATGAAGCAAGCAAGAGGTCGGATGGATTTGTCAAGCACAAATCAAACCAAACCCATACAATTTTTCTCTTTGACAGGAAACTCTGTGGACAGAGGAAGACATATCAAATGTCTTCACTTTTTTAATGCTCTTGACATTGTCTCATGTAACATAATACAGGAGCTAGAGAAACTTGGGCCACATGAAACTACTAAAATGTGGGAAGGAAAACTGGTCACATCACAGAGGAAGGTTCACAGTTGAAAAGGAAGGTATAATCAAAGAGCATTCAACCACAGATGTATCTTGAGCTTATGCAATTTACTATATTAATTAATGGCCTGGAAGGCAGTGCAGTACACATGGTTGTGACATTTTCATGTGACGCAGCAAATTCTTTGTCCTAAGAAGATATTCTTTAAGTAATACTAGCTTAGTGCAATAAAAACATATCCAAATCCTCTTTCTGAAAAATAATGATACATCAGTTGAATTATTCCTGTAGTGAACGCGAGTCTGAATTCACATTGGCAGCAATACAGAGATGCTATCAAACTCTGTAACATGAATATAGTCTATCTCTGTCAAGAACAGATTTGGCATGTGGAAGGATACACAAAATTCAGACATTAACTGATTACTAGAAGAAGGCAGCAAGACTAAAATCATTAACATTGAAGCAAAAGCAAATCTTCTCCATCATCTTATTCTCTCATTTTGTTACCACTGCCTTTTACAAAGCCGATGACGACAATTTCATTGCAACCTATAGCTATATTTATAGTCACATTTTGATCATCATGCACTGTCACATTTTAAACCACAGTAGAACACAATTTCTTGGCTTCCTTTTTTGAAGCTGAAAGCAAGAAGTATTCTGTAGAAGTGTAGAGAAAATTCCTTACTATATTATTAACTGGAAGCCACTAGTTTTTGGCTCCAGCTAGCCTCAGATGGCCTCTGGGTCACCCAGCTGCCAACCTGTAACAATGATAAATGAATCACTCAGCCACTTAGATGTGTTTTTCCCAGCCATGTTAGAGTCTGCCCTGCTGCGTTTCAAAAACAGAAACCATAAAATTCCCCCCAAAAAAACAAGTTTGGATGGATTTTCTGAAGGCTTCACACTCATCTTTGGCATAAGGCACATTGTTCAAACCTCCGGTTCCAGCAAACACCTTCTAGCCTTGTGTGTCATAGAAAGACAATCAGAACACCTTCTCTGGTGGCTGTACTTGATATATATGCATCCATGAGGGCTCAGCTCCTTAATACAAATGTCAAAATAATGAGAGACAATAAAATAAATACTCATAAGGTTATTCTTAGGGTTTTATTTTAAAAGAAACTGTTCCCAAAGAAGAGAGAATGGAATTCTCTTTGAGACAACGCCTGTATACAGATATCACAAATTAAGCAAGTCCATGGGGCTAAAGGTTGATAGTAGGCTGCTGTCATTAATCACATGCAGTTGGCATGGTAACAGTTTCCTATCTTCTTTCGTATAGATCTGCATAATTCCCAATACTATGTAGCATGGCAATTCTGGGTTACTCACAGGAACATAGGAATTGCTACATAATCTCTAAAAGGATTTGCTGACATGTTAAACAAACCAAGCTGCAGTTCTGAACAAAATGTGGTAAGAAAAATGCTTTATTTTTAAGATTACCCATTGCGCATTATTATACACAGTACAGAGCTCCATTAAGTTTTTAAACATTTAGAGAAAAACAAAATTTGTCAGGGAATATGTTGTAAAAATGTCTGCCCATACACTCAAGTAATTCATAAGAAATATGTGACAGAAAGATAATTTTAAAAGGCCTTTTTAAGCATCAATATATTCTGATGCAAGTAATTAATTATTTGGTTGCAATATTTTAAATGTGTGTGACTGATGAGTTGAAATCAAATCATTGAAATCAATTCCTTTCAAATTCATTTTTATGGTGAAATAAAATATTTTCTGAAGCAGATAAATCCACCTCATAACCTCTCTATTTTACTTACTGAAGCTGTCCTCAATTTTAATGTTGTTTGTATGTTCAGCCTAAAAAGTTATCTTTCTTTTTAATATATCATCTCTTCTGTGACAAATGTAAGCTTTCATTTTCATTCAACACCCTGAAGAAATGAATGCCACTATAGGACCAACTAGAATAAAATAAATATCTTAGTCACTTCACAAACTAAAAGACAGCTGTGGGAGGCCATAGAAGGTATGGAGGAACTAGATCATGAAACTAAATAGGACAGTTCTGACAAAGGAGCCAGAAGAATGATGGAGTGGGGTGATATGACCTTTACATTCAATAAAACCTTATTCCCTCAGAAGTGTCATAGCAAAGCAACTTCTAATGAGATATGTCATTTATGTTAGTAATAAGTGTGGTCTTTAAATAAAGTTAACAACATACTATGTTTATGTCACTTCTACCATACATAAAGACCATAGGCTTCCTGGTGTATAAAGCCTGTTTCTTGTATAAAGTTTAATAAATGTTATTGCTAACTTCATTATGAGGCATGGGTGTGACAGCTCACACCAATCACACAGGAGGAAATTTAAGAGCTAAAGAAATAATCTTTAATTCTCCAAAAGCCCATGGAAGGAGAACTCTCATGGCATCTCCTAGCCAGGGCTAGGAGGAAACTGCCACTACTAAGCAGCCAATTAATGTCAAGCCATCTGTCCTCAGGATATCCAAAACCAGGTGAGACTATCCAAATAAAGGGTGCCATTGTGAATTTCAGCTGTCTGAGGGTGTTGTCTGGTGCAGAGAGTGCTGTTGTGGATAGTGAAGCCCAGGGCTGACATTTGGTAGCCAAGATATGCTTTGACTCGAAAAACTACACAACCAAAAAAGGTACCTGATGGCTGAGTTTAAGCCAAACTTCTCTTTCTCTTTTTTATTTAGTTCCAGACTTCCTTATCCTTAAAAGTCTGATTTAAGCTTAGCTGGCACTCCTCTAAAAGGATGAACCGGAGTAAAACTGTCCCACTGTGAGTGCTCAGACTGCAGTTGAGACCAACACATTGGGAAGATGTGTATACAAGAGTATGTTTCACACAGGTGGACACACTCGGAGTGCAAGATTTGAGGGACAGGAAGCTCCAGCAGCAAGGCATGGGCATAGGAAGTTTCAGATCACTTCTGGCAGAAAGGAAAGAAGATCCTGTCACAGAAACTGAAGCTGGCCCAGCTCTGTTTCAGGACCAGCATAAGGGAGGAAGGTGGGGAAGAGGTGGTACACTACCACCAGAGGGAGGAAAGTGCAAACAAGAGTTTCGGGCTCAGGAGCTCAGTTTCTGCAGGTTGTGAAGTTGAGTTTGCTAATGTAATGTGCTGGGACAGAAAAATCTGAATAGTCTACTTAGAATCTTCCCTAGAACTGCTAACATTATGGACTAAAACTCTGCAAAACTAATGACAGCCTGAAATTTAACTTGATCTGGAAAAATTCAGCTCAAGGCAGACTGAGTTTTCATCAGCAGAAAAATGTCCCACACAGGGAGCAGCACAAGGTGTTTATGCCGATACACTAGTCCTTATTGAAGCTTTTCTAGAAAGCAGAATGAATGGGAACAGAAAAAAAAAACCCCACTTGGTTGTGCTCATCAGCCGCTGATACATCAGGGCGCTCCTCCTAAGATTTCTCCAATTAAACCTTGCTACTAGATTTAGTAGAAAATGGCTTATGTCGAAGCAACAGATCAGGTTTGGCAAAAGAAATTGAAATCAAGGCTCAGGAAGTTTAAATTTGAGTGTGAATTTCTGCAGTTCCTGTATTTCAGCAGAACTGTCTTTCAGGTCAAGAGACCTGGCTGTAGAGCCTAAGAATGAAAGACTGCCTCCACACCACAGCCCCTGTTTTTTTCCAATGTTTAAGCACACAGCAGGCTCTGCCTCTGTAAGGTCTCTAATCCCCGCTGGAAATGAACACGCAAGATGACTGATGCTATGTTTCAGCACCGCATTCTTCTGTCTGTCTAGTTGTTTTGAACTCTTCCAGAGTAACAAACAAGATTAATGCTGAGATTATTACTGGTAATTATCTATAAATATTGGTGAAGTGATAACATTTTCCACTTGGTGGCAGATATTGCTTTTAAAAATAAGCACAAAGCTCAAAAGACATATTTAATGCAGTTTTTTACTGAGGAAAAGCTCTGCAGTGCCTGATGGGCATAGATCCCAGTTGGGCGCAGGCTGAGCTTTGGAGCCTGGGGCAAGGATGTACCCCGGGAGCCATGTGTGCGGCAGACAACCATGCAGGGCTCTGTTTCCTTATGCCCTTCTGGGACCATCCAGTCCCATGAATGTCCTCTAGGGATGACAAGAAGATTTTGCCTTTACCATTCAGAGACTGCCCAGCACTCCATGAACCCCCAGCCCTTAGAGAAGGTGAGAACATGCACATTATGAGCATGGGAATATCAGCAAGGTTTAGCCTTCTGCAGGCTGTGTAATTGAGGGGAGATTCTCCTTCTACTCCTGCCTTCTCCCATTTACCTTGTCAGCAGGCAGTTCTGTGCTGAGAGGGGCAACTTCTCTCCATTCATTCCTTTGTGTTGTGTACAGCACAGTGCTCAATGACAGACATCAAATGCAAGGATACTGTCCCTGGTTCAGGGCACCTGCGATGGAAGTTGCTGGGAGCTGCAGAGGGCTCTGGGAAAGTATTACGTGCCCCAGGACAACCAACATATTGTTCTTTTTCATCTAGGATCTCACCATGGTGGGAAGGCAGGGGACAAATTTTACTCTGATAGCTAACACTGAACATCCCAGAATCACATTAATCCCATCCACCTGCAAGAAGGACTGTTGCACCTTCAGTCACGTTGCTGACTGGTCATTATGCTAGCTAGCAAGCAGTTAGTTAAGGTCGAAAATGTAAGTGCATTTTTGTATGAAAGCTTTTCTCAATAAATTGCAAACTATAGAGTGTTTGACTATTTTCCTTCAATAGTCAGAACAATCCTCAAAATGCAGCATTTCTTTTTTTTTTCTGGTGAAAGTTAATGCTTGTCCTCAAAAACAGCCATTGTCATTTCATTTGCTGTTCTGAAGTACTTCTTAAAGTAATCCTGTGTCAACTGGGAGGGAAAAAAATCAACTCTCTCTTGAGCAGAAGGATGTTGTGGAAAACAGCCCTGTCACATACTCCCATGGACTGCCATATCCTTCATGCAGCAGGACCCCTCAGTTTCCAGGTAATGCCTTCATCTCTATCATAGCTGCATACTCTTTCAACAAAGAAAGGATAACCTGAGGCCATGACATGTACTTCTATAGCTGAGGTTTATTTTGTGCTGTACTGAACAAGAACATGTAGCAATGCATCCTTTCTTAGTACAAAGCCACACTCTCAACGTTCCCAGCTCTCACCACTGAATGGGAAGCCAAGTGCTTCCAACTAATTATTCTGACCTTTCCACTATCAGGAATTGACTCAGGCTATTCAAGGAGCAGAGAAAGAGGCTCTGTTTTTGCTTCAGTAATGTTTTGCTTGGTGGCAGCATAGTCCTCTGACACTACTGTCTCTCTTCAGCATTCACTTCCTCTTGAGCCCCTGGTTTGATTAAAAAGAATAAAACAAACACACAAAAAAACCCAAACCAACCAACAAACCAACATGAGACTATATAGACCATTCCTATGGA
>JBCJKH010046976.1:0-45287 GCA_039877255.1 Loriculus beryllinus | reverse complement strand
CGATCTAGTGTGTGAATTATAAACACTGAAGTAGTGTTTAACAAAAAACTCCAAATAAATAAACAAACCAACCCACAAAAAAAAAAAAATCCTTTTGAAATGAAAATAAAAGTGTAAATAATATCTCCACATTTTATATGGAAAATCCAGACGTAAAACTGATTCTCTATTTCCTTATTTAGAAAACCTGAACTATCTGTGGTGTGTATATGTAGGATCTTAGTCTACAGATTTCACATGTATGCATCTACATAAAGAGAAGAACACATCTAAAGGTATTTCAGCTGAAAAGACAAGGTAGAGATCACCTGGTTTATTTCCAAGTAATGCTGATAGAAATCAAATTGTTCTGAAACTGAAAAACAGAAGGCCTACAGAGGTCTCTCTGGTTTTAAAAACCTATTCTAATAATTCCAGAATTACAACTTTAAGAGGGATACCCGTGCATTTTCAATACAGGCAAAGTAATTCTGTTCAAAATTTATAGAAACTAACTTCTCTAAAGACAGGTTTTCCAGAAGTACATTGCCAAACCTTAGGTGTCTTCACCTGTCTGTAGTGGATTACTTCCCCTTGCTGAATTTCAGAAGTGTGGTGATGGGAAAGCCTTGGTGATGATGCTTATGCAATAGGCGTGATTCTTTCTTCCCTTTCAATTTATTTTGGCAATCTTGCAAAAGGACGGTAGCAGATCTAAATCAGCTACTGTAGCAGTGAGTGCACTGAATGCTTTTTGATGTTCTCTCTATGTTATGTCTTCTGTAAAGTAATAATCAGGCGGGTAATAAAAAGATTATTAGGATCATGCCCAGCTTTTGATGTGCTTTGTTTTCCAAAGTGACTCCATTAGGGATGGTGGACACAGTAAAAGTTGGCAGAAACTCCGGCTGGCCAATGAAGCTCCAGAAGGGGTGAGAAGACACTCACTTTGGCACACAGCTGTTGCTTGCAGGGGCTATTCGGCGGGCAGTGTTGCTGGACGGATGATTTGAACCAGCGGCTGCTTGACTCACTACCAAACACTCCAGCTAATTCATCACAGGGCTCTTGAGTGCTTCAATTGTGCAAACTTATAAAGTTAAGACAGTAAATAGGTTATTGCTACTGAGGTCCGTTGAACATTGATCACCGCTGAATTCCCTCTGTTTAGATGTAACTTCTTTTGAAATATGTTCTGTAGGTTTAGTCTGAGAACAGGATAATTGCTATGAGGGCTTAAAATTTGAAAGCAGACACTTCTACAGGCAGAATGCAATAGGCTGCCAAGACAGACTAATGTGAAACAGTGCAGTGTTATTTTTTCTTAATTCTCAGAAAACTAACGAAGCAATAGGAAAGACCATTTTGTGAGGCATGGATGGGTAAAGTCATGTAGAGTTTGCCCCTTTCATGCCTGTTATTAAGACCTTTGCTATAGTCCTATTTCCGACTTCTCTGGGGTTTATGCTGTAATTTTGAACAGCTGATGGCTCTCCTTAGCCTAGTGTTGGGGAGTTACTTAGTCAGCATGCAGTTAAGGTCTTTTTCAGTGCGTGCATTGATACGATGAGGTTACACACATTCCAGAGAGTACTCCTGCTGCTCACGTAGCTGTATGTGTTTTCCGTAGTACACTTATTTATGTACAGCTCTTATGTGAAGCTCTGTGTTTCTGAAATGTGGTTGGCAGTATCCCGTAAATGCATAGTGCTGGTTATGTGCCCAACCAGCTTTGTGAACATCAGGGTCTGCCAAAACATGATCTAATGGCGCCAGGCTTTGGATTCAGATTTACTAATTTCTCTTACTGGGAGAGCAAGGTATGGGGAATAGTAGTGGGTTTGGGAAGGCAGATTACAATGGTAGTTTAAAAGTATAGAATCACCCAAAGCTTTTTTTATCATATGTGATATCACCATAGCATATGTAAACATACCATGGTTTTGGTGATCACAATCCTCTTCTTTAAAAAGGTGAAGGCTCATAAACTTAGTCCCTGACCCAACCAGCAGCTCCATCAGGATGAAACCCTGTCTCCGTTGGTAACTTCTCAACTTTGCTGAATCTGTGTACACACTTGAGGTTTTAAATAAGCTCTGGTTAAGCTGAGTTTATTTCTATTTACATCATTTATTCATTTTTCAGTAAAAGTGTGCTGATACAGACACATAAAGAATAAGACACATAGAATTTTTAGAGGACCTTGAGCCTGTTAATCTATCATTCTTTAGCATATTACAAATGAATGTAAACTTTTAAAGAGGACTTGTGGTCTGGACAACATGCTGAACAGATCTGGAACTAGTTATCAGAGATAATATCTACAGTCTTTTGTTCCAGAAATAAAAACGTTACTTAAGATTGCAAGGAAGGGAAGCTATGTTCCTATATGACATAAATGGAATTTTCAATAGGTTCATACTTTTGTCAAAATATACTGAGATATCACAAGTTAATTCCAAACTCAATTTTGTACGTATGAATATTTTGATAGTTTTCAAGAAAAATAGAACCCAAATCGTAAAAATTAAAATTCCTGTACTTAACATGTTTCTATCAAGTTCAAGACCAAAGCAGTAAAGTGAGAAGAGGGGAGAAATCTTGTAAGCAGTCAGTCAATTTCTCTGTATGTGACCTTACTCTTTACAGGGAAAACAGTACCTCAAACTTGCCAGCTGTGAAATTTTAGTTCATCTTTACCATGGAGCACATTGCATTTTTTCCCTCTTTTAGACAGAGCTGTGAACAGATGATGGATGAACTGTAGACTCGTGTTCAAAATACCTATTTCATTTTAAAAGCCCAGCCCTCCTTGGCAAGGCAGTCATCCTCTTTTGCAACAATAGAAATAACATTGTTTAGTCATAGTTCAGCTCCAGTGAAAGAATTCATTCAAGGATTTGATAAATAGCAAAGGGAAATGTGAGAAAAGTAGTGTGACAGCTAAAAACATGTTATCCCTTTCTTCACTGCCTTGAACTGTGATTTTTTTTCTATATAATTCAGGTTAGGTGAGAGTTCCCAGAGAAAGCAGAATAATTTTCAGGTGAGAGGATGTACTTGCAGATTTTAAAGAGACAAAGAATTAATCTGAACTAAAGCTTGTGCTGTGTAAACCTGCTTGTACTGTGCATTTTAGAGCAACTGTTGCATCTCATCTGTCCTTAAAATACTTCAGTTTTGCCATTTCTAGTAGATCTGAAGAAAATAACAAATACTTGTACCAGACTTCTAAGATGTAGTGTATATTTAGTTTCACTGTGTGCTGGAATGTCTTTACATACAATTTTATAAGCATGCCATTTTTTCCCAGATACTGTATATCATGCAAATGCGTTAATTGAATGGGCTTTGCCTTTAGAATTTTGTGGGAAGCTAAAGTTTCGAAAGAGTTAGTGGCTGTTAAATGTTGGTGAGAACTGAAGTCTTGTGGTAGTGCTGAGGATGTACAATAGTCCTAGGATCAGATTGCCATATATTTTGACGTGGAATCTAATTAGATCTCATACCTACATATGATAAGTTGCTGTGATAAGATGTATTACTGTCTGCTGGCAGAGAGTGATTATTACCAGTGCAGTAAAGTGAATCAAGTATGTATGTGTCCTCTCATACGAGAAAGAAAACACATTGTTTATTTCCGCATTCTACAGAATGTAAATATGCTATTAGGCTGATACTTCACTATATTTTGCGAGTATAGTACTTGTTTTCTACATAAATTTGGCAAGATTATAGCATGAAAAGATGTGTCTGCATCTGTATTTCTGTACGCTGAATATATAAGTAGGTACGAATTGGTTTGAATTGGGTTATGTGTTAGCTAAGTCTGTTTACCTGAAACTGAGGATTATCTGTATAGCTCAGTAATATAAAATGGTTTGACTCTCACTTTTTCAGATAAAACACATCCTATCATTATCCACTCAGTTTCTTAAGAGGAGTCCAGACTTGTACAATCAAATAGATAGTACATATAACTTCAGTGCTCTCTAATGATACCTTCTAGCACTACAAGCAGAAAAAAAAGGTGCAGTTATATGCAGGTGGGACTGACAAATGATGTTGCAGTTTTAATGTTAGCACAGTTTGTTTCAATTTTCTGAGTAACAGCCTTTGCAGGTTTAATCACATTTTGTTGTGTTTATTAATCCTATTACTTCATTAACTGAGAGCTACTGACAAGTTTGATTTATGTGCGTATGTGGCTTTTTTTCACTTGTATTTGTCTTAATGGCTTTTCTTTATCTCTGTTTTTTCCTTTATTATACTGACATGAGACGTGACTTTTTTTATTCATTCTGTTAATTAGGAAAAAAGAGGAACTCTTAACAGTTTGATCTTAAAGGGTTCACTAATGTAAACTATCAATCTTCTATTTTTCATAATCAGAAGTACCTCTTTCCCTTCCCTTTTCCTCCCACCCAACAGAGGAGCAAAAAGAGACAGTTCTCGAGGGTGTGGTTATCATGAGATAATTGCAACCCTGAGGGATTTGAGACACTTGGGTGCATTTCATACCTTGTAGCTGTCCAAGGATGAGATTTTCACACGAAGGCTCCACCCCATCATATTTTACTTTTTATTGCATAAATCAGTCTGTGTGCTTAGGGATCATTTATCATTTCCCTAATATTCACCAGGGTACAAACAGTTCTGTTCTAGTTTCATTCAGCCTCTTCCTCCTTCTCCAGCTAAAATAAAAAAAGAAAAAAAAAAAAAAAAAGAAGTTGGCAAGGTGCTAAAATTATATAATGGCAGTTCTGTATTTAATGCAGAAATCATACATTATCCTAAAACCCCTTCACCCTTGAGTACTCTTTGTACTTCTGAGAACATGATATATGGCTGAATAGTGCACTTAGCAACATGACTTCATTTAAATCTTTCAGTTTCTGAGAAAGGGATTACTTCCTAGAACCTAGCAAGTATTAAAAATATGTATTTTCAGATGCAACTGCAGTTAACATCAGCTTAAATTTGTGTGTGGAGAGAGCACTCCTACAACATGAAAGGTGTTAATATCTATAGGAGAGGAAAATGAAACACTTGCTGATGTTTTGATTTCATGCCAAAACTTTCTGATTTTTTACCAATTACAGAATTCTTCATCAACATTGACTATTTATATTTCTCCGACTTCCCAGCACATCTTGTTTGGTAGATACTAGTGATGCAGGGTCAAAAAGTAACTAATGTTCCAACTCCCATAAGACATTTGAGCAGTTTCCTCTGCTTCTCTGGCAAACAGGCAGCAACCAGTACGTTTCTCCCCCTGTTCTTGCGGTTCCTTGACAGAACTTCCTGTATCCCAGGTGATGATGCTCAGAGCCCCAAAGCAGCTTGGGGTCAGCACTCTGGAAATAAGCTAAACTCCTACTGCAGCCACGAAACGTAGCGTTCTTAGCTTATGTCACTGTTGTGTGCAATCACAGATCTTAGCTTGTGGTATTTTTTCATCCAGCCGTACTTCACAGCTATTCAGCACATCTCCCTCATGGACAATCACCACTCATAATGACCTGTGCAGCAGGACTCTCTCAGTGGCTCATAGAAGTTCTAAGGATTCCCTCTTTTCTTATGTGCGTTTGCGGGCAGCTTAGTATTACGACCTCTTCTTTGGCTTAATACGGTGTGATAAAACTTGTAGGCTGAACTTGATTTCTCCTCACTTCACTGCCTGATTGACAAGCTCTTGAAACACAATTTCCTTAGTTTCAGTTAAATTCTTGTGAATACTTCTTGCTTCAAAGGATATGAAAACTGAGTGTGCTATGTTACAGAGGCTTTCAGGCATGTAGGGAAAGGATATTTGAATGGGAAGACAGGTTAGAAAAATCCCAAGGTAGATTTACATGTTTCCTTCCACATTTATGTCTCTGTAAGATAAATGCACCCTGTTGGCATGTGTTTTGTGATCCTGCCATTTCTTGACTGAGATATCTGTGAGTCATTCAGAAAAGAAAAAGCATGATTGAAAAGTGCTAATTGAAATAAAATATTTGCATACAATAGAGACATGGCATCTGCCTGAGCTATGCATTGTTTTCAAATTAAACTGCAGCTGTACACAATTTTACAGACTTCACCTATTTGTGAAATTTCATGTTCCCACTGATTTTGTTCACTATGTATTGGCAACTTAGTTTTGTTTTCCACATTGCTTTTCCAATAATACCTCATTCTGATGCTGCAAAATTCGCTTTGAAAGCTGATGGACCTTTTTATATGCCAGTTAAGTCTTATTCAAAGCTGCTTTGAGGGCGAGGTTTACTGGCATATTGAATGCCATACTCAATTATAGAGGACTACACTAGAGGAGTGCCTTTTAAGTGTCAATATGGTTTCTTGTAACTTCTAATGCTAGAAGACACAAAAAGTTCAATGCTGTCTTAGGGCACAGTCAGATGGAGTAAATTAATATAGTATTTGTTTGTGGGGGTGAGAGTAGAAACTCCCAAACTTGTTGATTTTATGCAATACCAGGTCTCCATTTCCTCAATGACTTGCCTTAATGTTTAAGTGAAAACCAGCTATTATTCCTAGTCCTTTTCTCTCTGTCAGAACCCAACAAATATGTGAAAAACAGTGCTGAGGTTAGTGTTGTAGATTACAGTGCCCAAATCAGTTGTAGTGTTCTGCTTTGATTTATGATCACCATGCCTCATGAGTGCCAAGGCTGCCTTTTAAAATTAATGCTTATTCATTACTTGCTAAGTATTGTAGTGGAGAGGCTTTAATAGTCAATCATAAATATAAGAGTAAAGCAAAGGTGAAGGTGATGCCAGCAGAAGATCTAACAGACTGATTTGTTTTTGGAGAGTAATATCCTTCTTGTTCAAAAAGGGGAAAAATAATAAAGTTTAACCAGAGGGTCTCATCCTTTTCAGCTTTCTGCCCCTTTTTCCCCTTACACCCATATACCTGTCAAAGCACGTGTTTTTTTCTAGCTAGCCACCCACATCCTTCTGAGGCAGCTCAGTTGATTAACTAGAATGTTTTATGCGGGGATCGCCTTTGAATCAAAGTGCTTGCTGTCACATAGGAAAGAGCAGTGTTCTCCCTGGAAGGATTCAAATGGAGAAGATGTAAGGCACATGGTTTCTTAAGTATAATTACATTAAAATCTGAGTGCTAGCAGTGATAAAAATGTATTTCATTCCTATAACTTCCTACATAGGATGAATTATCACAGTCCACTTTGAGGTATGTGATTATTGCTATCCCCATCTTGCCTGAAATGGAATATTACTACAGTGAATTTACTGAAAGCTGTTTCTACAGGTTTATTACATCATTCTCAACAAAGCCATCATCAGCTACTGCATTTGTGGATGCTATTAATACCCTGATTTTACAATTAATCATATGAAGTGTCTGTACATGCACTACAGGTGAGGGTATAATGCTCATCTACTAGGATTCACCAGCTTTAGCATTTCAAGGTGTGGTGGGTTCTTTTGGTTTGTTGGTTGTAATTTTAATAAATTTAAACAATTCAGTGGTTTTCTTTCAGGGAAAGTGCAAACCTCAGACTGTTGTATTTACTTAAAGAACATTTTTGAATGTCAGCTGCTCTCAAGAACAAGTAGAAGGAAAAGAATGCTGCTGGGTCTGTGGAGAAAAAGGAAAGGATTTGTTTTGGAATTGCCATCCTTTCTTTGAGTAAGATTTTGAAGTAAAATATCACTAATAACTTTCATTGGAAGAAAAGGCAATTATTTGCCCTGTTCAGAAAAGAAAGCTGAAAAACAAACAAACAAACAAGAAAAACCCCTCAAAACAGAAAACAAACCCTGGTGACTTATTTCTTGACATGCTGCTGCATGTTTATTCATTTTCCCAGTCATTCCTGCTGGAGTATTGGAGCAGGGACTGGGAATGTGGCAACTGTGGCAGCATGTCTTTTGTCAGTACATACATATCCATCCAAATTTGCCCTATGCAATTAGCCATCCCAATTTAATTCTTAACACACTTGCAATAAAAATGAACAAAAGCCTCAGAAGTTAATTATATAGAAGTCTGGGTTATGCTGAAATCATTCCAGCTAAAGAGGAGTTTGTGTAGTTTTTGGTTGCTTTATGGCAAACCAGAAAGTAGAATTAAGTCTGTGGAGGTATAACATTAGGAAGAATTATAAGTGATTAGTCCCCATGGAGAACAAGGCAGATACGGACTTACTGAGGAGAGTGAGCGGAACAGGAACAGGTCTGAAATTTGTTTAGAAGATGTGGCTTTATGATATTTTAACAGTGGTATATTTGTTACTTTACTATTTGAAGAATAGACTGAGTGCACAAATGGGGGCAGACATCGTTTGCTTGCTGACATGGTATATGCATCTCCTTTACCACGTGGATGCAGGTGCTGGATTTTGAGCTCTGAAACCCCCCATCCTCTTCCACCCTTGATACCTCAGGGCAGATCATGTTTCCTAGATACTTGTGCCCAAGACAGAAGACATGATTTTTTTTTTCTGTGTGTATATACATATTTATTTTGTCAAAACTCCATGTTCTCCTTTGTCTCCATGAAGTCCTGCTTGTTTTGAAAGCTCAGCTACAACCAAAGTACTGCAGTGTAACAAGCTGCAATGTATGATCACAGCTGAGGTACCTGCCCACTCTTAGGCTGTGATGAATGAAGTGGTTTGGCTCTAGAGTAGCTGACAGTAAGAGACAGTTAAGACAGGTTGCTCTATCTTGCATTTGCTGTGGTTTAAAAGCATGTCCAGATAAAGTTACCTTGGCTCCACAAAGAGATAGTAATTTGTTTTCTTGCAGCGACTTGACTGTGTCTGCACCCTTAGCTTTCAGATTGAATGGCCAAGTAGGGCATATTTACAGGCAGTGAAGCTAATAGGGTTTATGGTCCCATTAATAAGGAATACATGCACATTCATCTCGTTAATTTTTTTTCTTTCAATATCTTTGTGAAGTAGGGAAGCTCGCTCAACCCCTGGTTAGGTGTAGGGAAGGAGACAGCAATTCTTGTTAGGAGGAGGAGAAAATGCTTTTAATTTTAGAACACTAAAATTTACAGATTTCCATAGAGTGAGAGGTGAAAGCTTTTGTTAAACATTATAGAAAGTGGTTTTTTATGAAGTGTGTGTCATATCTCTAATAGATGTTTCATTCAGACTGTGTGCAGCTTGGTCAGAATGAATTAAATGAGTTATAGGACTACCAGCAGTCAGTTGTTTTTCTCATCTTTTTATCATGAGCTGTGCTGTATCAGTTACTAGGTGGATATATATCCCAGAATGCATATACAAAATAATGACAAATATCCCTTGGAGAGCTGGTCAGAGAATGTTCAGTAGATAATGTGTGGTAGGAGAGGAAAAGTAACAACAAAAAAATTTGGTTAAAAAAAATTTAATTTTATACCAAGTTTTAAATTTTTACTTACTTGAATTTGAAAAAAATGATAAATTATTCTACAAAGATTCTGCATTTCTTCAGTATATTTTATTTCCAGTTTAAATGCCCTTAAGGAAAAAAAAGACCCTAGTCCATATTCAAATTTGTCAAGAAAAACATATGTGAAATATTATTTTATTTCCTCATGGAGGGAGGGGCATTTCTTGTCCTTCAGGGCTACCTGAGAAACAGTTGTTTGAACTGCTTCTAAGCTTTCTAAAACAATACATTTGGTATAAGAAGTTGCAGTCTGGGAAATAATCTTCTTAAGTGATAAATAATAAATGCTGAAAACATATAATTTCTCTCTGGTTGGAAAGGCAAGGCTTCTGGCATGGCCCATAAACGGGAGACTTTACTTTGTGCATGAGTGCGACCTACACAACAGGCAAGAAAGGTAGTCATTTACAAAACATTTGGGTAATGCTAGCTTCTAGGCAACATGGAAGCTGTATGAACACTTGGGAGAGTCCACTGCGTTAAGTCATATTTTTCAATCTTTTTGGCTAGGAAGGCAAAGAAAGGAGAGACTACTGTCAACAAAGCTGTGCCATAGTAGATTATTGCTTTAGTTCAATATATAGCCATCCGTTGAAAGTCCATCAAAATCATAAAGCAAACAGGCGGTGAAGGTTTGTTGGGTTTTGTGAGGGGTTTTTTTTTTCTTTTTTCTTGTGATAATGTTTTTATCACTTCTGTGCAGAGCATCTTTCTACATGTTCTGAAAGCATCAAGGAAGCAAAGATAAAAGTTTTTTAAAAGGCATCAGAAGTTAAAAAAATAATACTATGAACTAGTTGTCATGCTAGAATTTTAAATAACCTGTATGTTTTAGATTAATTTCTACATATGTGAAAGTGAGTAAAAATGATGCTGTTTCTTTCAAAGTGACTGCATTCTCTGCATGCATTTTATTCATAGCTCTCTATTCCCCTGGTACATATAAAGCGAAATGGATTGGCTATCTTTTTACATCTCCCTTTGAATGTTCTCGAGTGACTCTATGAGTTGCCCTTTTTTGTCTTTCTACTAAATAGCGTTTAAAGCTTCTGCACAGCTGGACTTCAGCATGTAAGAAAGCTTTTAGGGTATCACAGTGTCACTAGCCATTGAAGCTACAAAATCTAAAGCATCAAAACCCATGCTGACTTTGCTGTGTGTGCCTTATGCTTAAAATCTTGCGTAAATATGTATATTGTCAAACTACCTCTGAACAATATCATGCAGAAAAGGAATAAAGAATCAACGGTTCTTTTTCTAAAGCTTCTTTTCTAATCTCTGTAATTTGAAACTAAAGACTTTGAACAGTGGATTGGAGATTGTTCTGCAAGATAAATTCCTTGCATCACATAACCCTGACAACTCCCCAGTTCCATCAAATTAATAACAAATGGATAAGAAGATAAGCAAAACTAATGGGGAGGTTACATTTTTGTGACAAAGGTTTATGGCCATACTGAATCTCATGTTCTGTGATATCCCCCCTCCTTCTCCTCCTCCACTTTGGTATTTTTTTACTATCAGATCTGAGCATTCCTCCATCTGAAGCTCTTCCGTGGAGGAGATACAATGAATAGCAAGTTGGACTGTGTGCCTCTGAAAAGTTGCTGTGAACAACTCTTTGCTCCTCCAGTAGAGAAAAATCACTGATTTTCTACAAAACCGGTCCTACAAAACTGTGCACATTGTACAACCACTTTCTACTCATTGGGTGATGCTACATGTCTAAGCATCAAAAAACACTGCTGTAATCCCCTGTTGTCTTAAAATTGTGAAATAATTTGGTTTGGGAGCAGTTTTTGAATGCGATTTGGACCACCTCTTTCCATGAAGCAGGGGAACTTACAGCAGGTGACTCAGGGCTATGTCTGATTGATTGAGTTTTGAGTACCTCCAAGGGTGGAGATGCCACAGCCTCTCTGCACAGCCTGTTTCAGTGTTAAACTACCCATGTTGAGAACTATTTTCTCCTAATATCTAATTGTAATTTTTCACATTTCAACTTGTGTCCATTTCCTTCAGACCTGTCTCTGGGCAACTCTCATTAAATTAACTCTTTTAAATTCTCTTAATCCACTAATTTAGCTGGTTAACAAACAGAAGAATAAACAGTTTACAAATTACCTTTATTTGGAGATCTGCTCCAAACCGACAGCTTTCAGTCAATAGTCAATAGCCAAGGCAACTGTACAGAATGTACGAAACTTTGCTTTATTAAAATGGAGCATGGATATTTCAATTTAAGAATTGTGGCATTGACATTTTGAAAATGTAAGGGTGGCTTTTCTATGCCTCATTACTGGTCAGGCATATACGAGTGGGATGCTTTAGAGGCAAAGGTGAACATGATGACCTTGTGAGCTGGATTTACAACAGCACCTGCAGTTTGCCATCTAGGAGTCACTTTTTAAAGACACCAAATAATGAATCCAGCTATCAACCCCTACTGATTTAACAAATACAAAACTTCAGTTACTCAAGGAGTATTTCTTCATGCTTATACTCTGTTTTGGGTTGATTTTTATTTTTTTTTTCTCCCTTCCCACCCCCCAACAAAAAGTAGTATTTTTCCCAAAATGAGGGGAAAAAGAATCCTGTTTTAATTATGCCAAGCTATTTTACTTTAAAGGGTATTTCAGACAGTTTTCATCAAGAACTTGAAATTAATCAGGAGGACAGTTGTAAGGAAAACTTACTCAAGCCAAATCATGAGAAGCAGCCGTATAAATACATACTGTGGAGTATATTAGTGGGTGCTTTTTGCTAATCCTATTTCATCTGCACAAAGAAAGTTGCTGCCGCTTAAGGAAGATTCTCTGGCAGGGTAGTTCAACTGCAAGATAGCTGGGGACTTAAGGCTGCTTCAGACTAGCTGCACTCTGGTTTTGTCTTGTGTGGGCAATAGCAGTATAACTTAACTGTTCATTAATTTTTTAGTGTTTGTGGAGCTGAAAGATAATACTTGCCTTTGGATTCTGCAGGGCCTGATGCTTGGGGATGTAGCGGAAGGCGGTGTATGTCTTTACTGCTGTTTTTATCCTAAGTAATTTTTTCAGACTGAAAAGTGCATTTCTGTTGTGATGCTTCTGCTTCATATCACCCCTTTTTTCGCCACATGCATTTCCCAGATCTCAGTGTACATGGAGAAATGGATGGTGGGGAGCCATGAATGAACTCAGCTGTGCCTCACCCCTTATTTCTGCTCATTTAGAAGGTGCAGAGATGTGTGTTTGGGGCAATGCACAGGTTTACGTACAAGCTCCTTTTTTGTGTGTGTAATGGAAACTACTTTGAGCTTACTTGTAGAAGACTGAGCTGGTCCCTAAAACAGTTTGTTTAGTTTATGGCAGACTGCTTGAACATGAAGATCATG
Organism: Loriculus beryllinus; assembly: GCA_039877255.1. Lineage (NCBI taxonomy): Eukaryota > Metazoa > Chordata > Aves > Psittaciformes > Psittacidae > Loriculus > Loriculus beryllinus. The sequence goes on along the minus strand of JBCJKH010046976.1, from coordinate 32,510 downwards.
AAGAGTCATTTAAGATCCCTAAACAGCAAATAGCTTATTTTTGCACTTTAGTTTGTGTTTTTACACTTAGAGGTGAAAGTGAAGTACTAGCTCACTGATGTCAAAAACAAACTTCTAACTATGCCAGGAAGTCTCTCCAGTCACTCAGTCTGTGGTCCATAATACAATAAAGCTGCAGTGGCATTCACCCACTGGGACCTCAATGTAAGCACTGGTAGAGAAGCACATCTTTTATCAGCTGCACAGCTTATTCTTCTGCATAATGAATGACTTCAAAATGCAAGTTATCCAAGCTCTTGTGCTGCAACAATATTGTGAATAGCTTGGGCTACCATGAATTTATGAAATTGTTGACTTCTACTTCCACTTATGGAACTTTTTCCTTTCTAATTCTCTGTTTATAATCATGTTCTCAAATTACTCTTAATTTTATACAGATCACTTTATTTTTTTTTCTGCTTTATTAATGAGAGAACAGGGAAAGAAATAGGAAAGAAGATAAATCTACAAAATACACATTTCTTTTATCCAGAATTTCAGTAATTATTTTTCAGTCATTTTCTATTTAGCTAAGAGGTCGTATAGGTCTTTAACATACAAATGGTGTTGCTTAATAATAAGCAGTTCAGAGCTATTGAATTGATTATTTTTCTATATACTAAAAAATATGTAATTGTTTGGGGGATTTTGGTATCTTTTAACTACTTTTATTGGGTGAGAGAGCAGTGAGTTAAGCATTCATTATGAGTTAAGGGGCTGGGGCAAAGAAAAATGTCATTATACTCCTAGTAGGTTACCTGACATTTTTGTAGATATATCGATTCTTCCTCATCCTCTTGACAGTGCCCAGCTCCCTCCAAATTCTTAAGGTTTCCTAGAATTCGTAGGATTTATTTTTTTTTTTTACATTTATTTCCAGTGTGTTAGGACTTGATAGGAATGCTTGGCCCATAGTCTTTATTGGATTTAACAACTGGAATGTTATGCTTTACATGCCTGTTCCTACGGGTTGAGCAGTTTGTTTACTGAGATGATATAAGTGATCCCAGTGGTTTTTATTGGCAGTGGAAGGCACACTGAATATTCAAAGCAAACAGAACTGATCTTAAAGAATACAAAAAAGTAACTGCTGGAAACTTGTGAGACTTGAAACATTTCTGAGCAGTTTTTCTGCTTTGTGATTTGCTTCTCAGTGTAAACCTTTCTTAATGCTTAAAGAGACCTGATACATCTACTCTGATAAATCTAAAGAATCTGCTCTAGGTTGATTTTTTGGTGATTTTTTTTCAAAAGAGCAAAGGTGCTTATTTTAATGTTATATTTAGGTTAGCTACCTTTCTTTTACAGTTAAAGAACAACAATTTACATTTATATTATCCTATATCCTCCTGGGGCTTCTCATAAGCTTCCCTCTTGTAACACCAGCTTTCCAGAAATCCCATCTTCTGAAACTGAGAAGGCTGTAAGAAGTAGATGAACCTTCAAATTGTTATTTATATTCCTTAGTTAGAGCGCTGAAGCATATTGTGCTAGCATACACTATTTTTGGTTCAAAGCTAGCAGTTAACATGATTGCAGCCCATTTGTTGGATTGTTCCAAATGACAAAACAGAGATGAAGTATCTCACAAAGCTAAACCTGTGTATGTGCTAAATTGATAATTTTCAGAATATCACCATTGTTGACAACTTGTTGGTCAGATGCAAGTATTATTAAGTCTGCAGTCTTGTATATAGTACTCATAGACATGATAGGAATGTGTTCTTGTGGAGGGTAAGACCTGTATGTTTTCATTTAGAGAGTTTTCAGTTAAAGACCTTGCTAAGCTTGGTTTGGAATGATCAGTTGGGAAACATCATATTTAAAACATTGCTCTATTAAATTCAAATCTCTTGTAGAGATTGAATCTGGTGATTATAAAGAATAATGATAACCACAAAAGCAGAGTGTCTCCATTGTGCATGGGAAGGGAGGACCAAGGTCACCCAGGCTAATATGTTCCAAGTAGACAGTTTCTGTTTTGGTATGTCATGCTTTCCCTTTGTCACAAAGTCTGTCCAAAGAGGGCAAAGAAGTAGTGGATCCATGCCCTCAATACTATTTGAGAAAACTTTCAGGCTTAAAGTTTCTGCCAAAGAATCTTCTTTTCCCTACTCCAGTCATAACAAAAAACTCCGGGTGGTGTCTTCCAAAAAAAGTTGTTAGTTGCATGACTTGGTTTATGCAGTTGACAGTAACTGATAGTTTTGGATTCTGAGGTTAAAATGAAGCATCTATCTCAGGTAGCTAAATTAAAAAACTAGTGTATATATGGTTTCTCCAAAGCATGAGCAAAAGCTGTTAGGCTTTCTGCTCTGACTCACCACTGTACAGGAGGACGATCTTCCTAATTCAGACACTTAAGATGTCACAAATTAGGCTGTTTGAAAACTCTCATCTGCAGGTATTACCTAAGCTTTTTTTTTTTTTTTTACTAAATAAATGTTTAGTCTTCCAGAAAGTGACTTGGTTTTAACCTTTATACACTTGCCTTTACAATGATTTCCATGAAGATTTGAGGATGATCAGGAAACTGGAGCACCTCCCATATGAAGATAGGCTGAGAAAGTTGGGGCTGTTCAGCCTGGAGAAGAGAAGACTGCGTGGAGACTTCATAGCAGTCTTCTGGTATCTGAAGAGGGCTTACAAGGATGCTGGGGAGGGACTCTTCATTAGGGACTGTAGTGATAGGACGTGGGGTAATAGGTTAAAACTTAAAACAGGGGAAGTTTAGATTGGATATAAGGAAGAAATTCTTTACTGTGAGGGTGGTGAGGCACTGGAATGGGTTGCCCAAGGAAGTTGTGAATGCTCCATTCCTGACGGTGTTCAAGGCCAGATTGGACAGAGCCTCGGGTGACGTGGTTAGTGTGAGTTGTCCCTGCTCATGGCAAGGGGTTTGGAACTTGATGATCTTAAGGTCCTTTCCATCCCCAACTATTCTGTGGTTCTATGATTCTATTTTACTCTCTCTCAGGCAGTCCCACCGAGATCAGTGCACCAGCAAAGATTATTTCTATGAGTGACATCTATGGAATATGATTCTGTATTTGTTTTCTATAGTTCAGACCATGGCCTTTTGTGTATGTGTATTGTGGTACATGTCAATTCTCTTTGGCACATCCCTCTTAATGAGGCCCCTACATTATTATCTTTTTACCTCGATCTTTCTGCTGGTCCTGCACAAAATGATGTTTAGAAGGAGAGGCAAAAACTGTGGTAATGGATAACTCAGTACCTTTTCCTACCCTGCTTCATCTGTAACTACTTAATCCAGTATTTTATAAAACTCTTTTATATTGCTAACTTTAAATTAGAATCAAATTAAAATTCAGTGTGCACTGATCTGTATTTGCCATGTTACTGCCCCTACACTACACAGAGTGTTTTAACAGTCCAGCATTTTTGGTGTTGGAGGTTTCAGTGGATAAAACCATTTTTTATCTTCATGAATGCCATCCTAGTCTAACCTGAACTCCAAAATTAAATTAATTTAGTGGTCTGAGCCTTGTCCCTCATGATCAACAGCCCACTTTACAAAACCACCAAAGAGGCAGAAAGCTGGTGTTTTTTTTCTCAAGGACATGCAGACCCAGCCAGTGTGGAGGCACAATTACTTCACACCCCAGAGAGTGATTTTTCTAGGTGAAGACTGAGGTCATTCATAAGGCAAAAGGGGAAAGCATCTCTTGTGAAACTGGTCTATGTATAAGCCAAGGAAAGCAGTTCTCAGTGCTGCTTCTGCAGGCTCATTGCTCACTCTGGTTAAGAGGTTTTGTAATCTGGGATCTCTGACTTAAGACCACCTTAGTTATATGTGTCGTATACTTTGTAGTAGAATATGTAAGCAGTAATTTGCATTTTGGGTTGATGTTTTGAGCAGGTTGTTTATTGGAAAGAATACCTTAATATAGGTAAATTCCTGGTTCTGCTACAATTAGTGTTTTGCCTCTAGTTAGAGAGCTGGATGTTACTGTGAATACGTGACGGTGTTAGCAATATGGTAAATATACAATTTGTAATCATTAGTGCATTATTGACTTGTATCACCTGTTAAGATGTTTTTGGAAGATTTTGACAGTGAAGCTGTGCCGTGGTTTAAGCCCAGCCATTAATCAGAACCACGCCGTCTCAGTCTCACTCCCCCTCCCTTTCTTCCTCCTGCCCCACTCGCACAGGGATGGGGAGGAGAATCGAAGGAATGTAACTCCCACAGACTGAGATAAGAACTGTCCAATAACTAAGGTAAAACACAAACTACTGCTACTGCCACCAATAATAATAATGATAAGGGAAATAACAAGGGAATAGAATATAACCTCTCACCACCCGCTGACCAATACCCAGCCTGAACAAGCAGTGATCTAGCCCTTCTGGGTTACTGCCCCCAGTTCTACCTCCTGGGCATGACGTGATGTGGTATGGCATACCTCTTTGGTCAGTTTGGGTCAGGTGTCCTGTCTCTGCTTCCTTCTGGCTTCCCCTCCTCTCTGGCAGAGCATGAGACTCAGAAAGTCCTTGGTCAGAGTAAACATTACTTAGCAACAACTAAAAGCATTGGTATTATCAGCACTGTTCCCAGGCTGAAAGTCAAAACCACAGCACTGCACCAGTTACAACGAAGGAGAAAAATACTGCTACTGCTGAACTCAGGCGAAGCTGAAAGACCTTAAGTGGCTGTCACCTTTATGTCCGATTGATTAAAACAAGAAATGCTCAGCATTTCTCAACAGATCAGTTCTTAGTTTCAGCTGGGTCATACCAGGTTAACCAACCAAAATGTCAGATTTTTATTTTTATTTTTTTTTTAATTTTAGTAAAAAACAAAAAAGTGAAGCTTGTTTTCAGTCATACCGTTTTGCTGTTTCAGATCAAAACTGTGTGAGAACCTTTTTGATTTTGGTGCTCAGTAACACAGTTTAGATTATTTCACACCTGTATTAAATTAACCAGAAGTGCAAATTCAAATTAATCTTATTATTTTTATGTCATCTGCTGTGTAAATAAGCCTTAAACCTGTAGTGATTGCTGAATAGGAAAGTGGCTTAACGGGGAAAATCAATACAGAACTATCTATCTAAAGCTGCAGTTAGCCTGAAAAAATAATTGGTAAGTGACAGGTTACTTTTCACAGTGCTGGCTCAGCTTGTCCAGCTATGGTCATTTGCTCTCTGCCGTAATAGTAGTTACCCTATTACTGAAGACTAATGAAAGGGGGATCATGGATTTGTACTCTCTGTCTTTGGTAGTGTCTCACTAACCTTTAGCCTAGATCATATTAACAAACTATAATGTTGCCTTCACTCTAGGGCTCATTTGTGAAAGTCAGTCATAAGCCAGAGGGGACATAGGTAGATTAATTCTTGCTTGGGTTGTGGCAATGGAGATTGCCTTAAAGGTCCATTCCGTTACTTGTTTATAACATTGGTAATATAAATAGGGAACTTTTTTCCAAGAACTGGCATAAGCAAAATCTCTGGATTAGAGAGGGGATATAGAATGAAGAAGGAAAATGTCTCTGGGATGGCCGCTGGTGGGAGAAAATCCTCTAGAGTCCAAGAGCATTGCCAGCACATCCAAACAGCCAGACTGTACCCATTAAACAGGGAGAGTGAGCTTCCTTCTGAGCATTTTTCACTACTGCCTACAAATTAGGGTGGACACAACACATCTCTTACTTTCAGCTTCCTTTTCTAATTTTTTTGTTTTCTTCTGTAACTGTCAGGAATAGAACTAATATATTTTTGAAACACTCCAAAGACTTAAACACAATCGTTCTCTTGTGGCCTTTGCCACAATCAAGCTCATTATAAAGATAACTGGGAACTACTGGAGCAAGGAGAGAAAGAAGAGTTTTGGCCCAGAGTGTGCGTGAGTTCATACTGTTTATTATCGTATGTCAGCTGGAGAAGATATCAGGTTTCTTTTGAATATCTCCACCCTTTGTTCTCCCACTTCATCATCCCTCTAACCTCTGTGCAAATGCTCTTGCACACCTTAGGTGGTATGTCATTTGACAGCAAATACGTTTTTTATATGGAAAGCAGAAACTTTCCATTTTGATGTGTGTTTAAATTCCAAAACTTCGGACCTTGTTTAAGTTTGTATTATGTTTTTTAATACATGTTTGTGCTGTTGTGTTGTAATTTTTTTTAATGTATTTTTGACAATTTTAACCAAATTCAAGTGTGTAAAAGATGCTAAACCCAAGTGAATATTGTGATAATTGGCAGCTGTGGAGGTGAGACAGCGCTTGTTAATGTTTCCACTATGAGAAGTCTTACCCTTTACTTCACATGGGAAAATAATCCTGAGAGAGAGATCAGGGAACACCAGCCTTTTGGTTCTGCTATTTATGGAATTCTTGTTTATTCTTAGAAATCCTTTGAGGGTACTTTTGTAAACTGAGCATCTACTCTGTACTGAAGTGTCTAGATAGTCTGTTACAAGTGATGTATTACTTTGTTCGGTTGTACATAATCACAGCATGTTCTGGTTCCCTAGTAAATTTGGTGGTTCCTTATTTCTTTCTCTCCCCAAGATTTCTTTCGACCTAGCAGAATATACTGCTGATGTTGATGGGGTTGGCACTTTACGGCTCCTAGATGCCATTAAGACCTGTGGCCTTATCAACTCTGTGAAGTTCTACCAAGCCTCCACCAGTGAACTTTTTGGAAAAGTGCAAGAAATCCCGCAGAAGGAGACCACCCCTTTTTACCCAAGATCGCCTTACGGTGAGGATCACTGACGGTGTGTGTGTAGTGTCTGTCTACTCTCCCTGCTCATGTCTCAGAGCTGAAGTCATTTGGGTGTGAGACTAAAATGACGATAGAGCTAAAGTGACTAGACATGTCGAGAGGCATGCCTTTATGAATTACTATATTAAAAGTATTTGCTGCCATTGCCTGTGGGTTGGAAATTAGCATCTCACTTCACAAGACCATGTTCATTCAGCTCAGAGGTGGGGAGCTGTTGTAGAGACAGGGGGAAGGGCAGCTCTTCCTTTACAAAGGGTTGTGAGATACCCCTGAAGTGATAAGGTTTCATATTTTCTGTTGCCTAAATGAGAAGCTCCCAGGAGCTCACGTCTTCCTTCATGAACTCACATGAAATTTGAAACACTTATTAAAGCAATGTGCATGGAGGACTTTGGTGATAAAGTTTCAAATCAATTTGAGTGTTAAGGCACCAGATTTTCGCTTTTATTCCTCCAAAGCAATTTTATTTTTTTTATTTTTTTATTTTTTTATTAGCAGAGGTCACCACTGTGGCATATTTCACACGCTCTGGCTGTGTTAATTATATTGTAAAAGGAAAAGTGCTTGAGTGTGCTTAAGAAAACAGTGAGAAAATGCCCTAGTGCTTCCTGGCCAGTTCAGGGGCTGCACAGAACAGGAGTATTTTCCCATTCAGATGCTGCTTATTGGGATGGATATTTTTTCTATATGAAATGTGATGCATGTATGGAATGAATCAAATCCTAACGCACTCTGCTGTTGAAATGTGGACTTGTGTGTGCGAGAGGTGTGAATGCCTGTCTGTCTGAACTGTGTACAAGCATAGTGGATATATGTAACACTTCAAAATTATTTTTGTAGGAGCAGCAAAACTTTATGCCTACTGGATTGTGGTGAACTTCAGAGAGGCCTACAATCTCTTTGCTGTGAATGGCATCCTCTTCAATCACGAAAGCCCCAGGAGAGGTTAGAAAACCCATGTGAAACTGTTCCCAACTTCGTGTGCATCTGACCGGAAAAATGAAACAATGCATCCACAGGTTTCATTTTAACTTGCCAAAATTCTGTAGGGAGGGTGTCATGATTTATAGCCTGCTCACCGTGTTTAATATAGCCCTTCTGGCAGTCTCAGAGCCTGCAGAACAGCACCTTTCCCTTTCAAGCATCATTTTGTAACCCTCTGATGCTGGAGGAACGCTTGTGTATCTGAGTTTGTCTATCAGTCCTCTCAAGAGACTGCAACAACATTGTAACATCCCTGAGTTTTCTTTCCCTCTTGATAATCAGTTATGGCTAAAATATTAAAATGACACCTTAAAAGGCAGGTTTTCTGAACGCTTAGGAGGACAACTGCATAACAGACATAATTTCAGGTGTGGCTTGTACTCAAGATTTTTATTTGTGTATAAATGTCACATTAAGAGGCACAAATAATAGACCCTCTAAATTCATAAGGCTAATGAATACAGCGTGGTATACTTTGAAAAAATTGTGAATTATGGCCCATAATTTATGACAAGATGGCTTTTAACACATGGCTTTAAATGGCTGTTTAATCCTTAATAGCAATGCAGCTTAAATTCCACTTAATCGTCCCTTTTCCTCTTGCAGTACTTTAGGAACAATTAATACTGTTATTTAGTTTGAGTAAGAGTCCATGGTTGATTAAAAGTCTTTCATAAAATGACAGTTTTCCTCTACCCTTAAAGTACTATGACTTCAGATAACACTCTAAAATTAAACTTTAACACAGAAAACTGGTATTGTGGTCTATTTCCAAATGCAAAATAACTTCAAGTTTTACAGGAATGCAATTATATAAATTATAGTCTGGCAAAAAAATATAATAGTTTTAATCATACTGACAAATGTTAAATTGACCATAGTTGCAATTTGCTGAAAAAAAAAAAGGAAAAGATGGGGGAGGAAAATTGAGTCAGTGTCAGAAGGATTTAAATATTTATTTCAGTCTTTGGGAGTCATAGCTGTGAGACCTCATAGTACACTGACTTGGCAGCATTTACAGTAAGTGGTGCACCAAACACTTGGTGGTAGAAGTTGGTACATCACTTCACTGGAGCAGATGACAGTACGTGTTCAAAATTAGAAAAAGGAATCAAATTCACTAGATGATTGTTTCATTTAGAAGCCCTAGTACTTTGCTTTCTTTTAGAGAGATATTCTTGGGGAGCTGTATACTCATGTCCAAATTGCTCTGAATTATCACTGTGCAGTTAAAACATTCTGACCAACATAAAAAATGAAGGAACATGAAATGACAAATAGCAGCCTGGCATGATTTCTAGTAACACTAAGGAGCGATCAGATGGAAACTGTAGGAAAACATTTACCATTGCTGTTGCTTCTCTATAGCCTTGTGAAATTCTGGAGGAGGGAAACTTTAGTGCTCGTTGCTATTTTGAGCCCTCTCACATTTGTTCCAGCTTTGACACTGCTGCAGTGGAGCTTCTAATCCGAAGTCTCTTTTCAACACATTTAATGTCTCCATGGAGAACACAAGCCTGTGCTTTGAAGTCTTCAGGCTGTACTTTTGGTTGTGTGTATGTGCTGGGTGTAGTTTTAAGCCTCTTGTGCCAAAAACCAAATGGTTTTGGTTGGCTCTGTGTGCCTCAGTAGGCATACATGCCATGAAAGCAACAGAAATCACAGCCCAGTGCCATTTTTGTGCTGTTTTTGTGAGTGAAACTCTGAAAATTTATACAGAGAAGTAAATGGAAGAAAAGTAGTTTTTGAGGTTGTTTCCTAAAAGCCATTCAGGCATTCATCACTTTTGTAATATTTCTGAAGACTGCAAAGGTGCTTTGGGAGGAAGAGAGTTTAACTGGGATTTCTAACTTCTATACAGAGCTGGTAATCCACATGAAAGTTTTAAAATGCCTTATGGTTTGGCCTCCTTCTCCCCCACCCCCACCCTCTGATTTCAAAGATTGGGAATACCTAAATAAACCAATACATATTTAATTCCAATATTGCAATTGCATGCTATTATTCCAGTTGATTTAGTGTTACAATGAATTGATGAGATGCAATGTCCAATTGATGGTGATACTAGGCACATCTTGTCCGCACAAAAAAAAAATGCCTGGGAATCAGCAGAGAGCAAAAGGCTGTGTGTGGCAGTGCCACTTGCTGAGGTGCGGAGTTGATCTGTCCCAGCAGATAGTGCATATTTTTTCCCCATATCTTAAGTGTTAATCATACTTCAGAAAATTCATGTAAGCTTCTTACAGTGAACATACCTATAGGAGAAGACTGTGAAGAGACAAATCCTAGCATCTCTTGTAGGCAGAGACTTGTGAGGTGTGTTACACTCTAAGGCAATGGTAAGGATGAACAGAATGCATTTTTGGTACCTGGCAGCCTGTGTTGTGGACTGTGATCAAATGCAGAAGTATTTGCATTTGTCATGCCAGTACTCTTTGTGAAGAATGATGAATTTCAGTTGCCTGACGAGTGGCTGTTAGAGGCTGGTCATTGAGGTTGAGTCGAACAGACAATTGTAAAGAGTTTGCTTCATGATCTCTCTTCATGCACTGTTCAGATATTTTACTGCTGGGACAGCAGTATACAAGCCTAGTGAGAGTAAGAACTGTCTAACCTCAAGAGCTGCTTCCCTGACAAAGGAATTTAGGAATATACACCTCTTATTTCAGAATACCAGTTCTTCTCCTTAGCCTTCTCAGTTTTAACTCAGAAAGGAGCACCAATAGTTAATCTCATGTAGCCTGTACAATAATAGAGAAGTTTACAGAGTTCATAAGGGTAAAGAGTGCTTAAGTCTAATATGAGAGGTTTCCAATTTCTCAAAATTACCAAGGCTTGAGAGAAGTGCTGGCTTTGAGAAGTTTGTTTGATTTTCCACTTTTATCTTGCTCTCTAAGAAAAAGACCGTAACAGGAGTAGTTCTTGAGATATGACACCATACTTCAAATCTGAGCACTTAAGTTTGCTGTGTGAGCCTGCTTTTAAGTCTGATGTTTCATGTTCTGACAGCCACAGTGACTTTACAAGAAACACCAGTGATAAATTCCAAGTTGGTTGAACCTACTGTCTGAGCCTTACATCTTAGTTCGGTAAAGGTACAGCATTATTAAATCACATGAATACTTGGGTCCACACTCAAGTGATACATATATATGTAACAGATAATATTATCTAAAATAACACATGTAGTAAAACAAGTGGCTATGCTAGACTAATCATAAGAAAATATACATCTACTTTGAGCCTTTCTATAGTACTTTCTAATTTTTTCTTTATATTATTTGTACTACCTTTCATTTGTTGGTCAATTTTATAGTTTTGGAACACAGAATTGTCACTTTTTGACCAATACATGCTTTTCAGCTCACATAAATCAACACAGCTGCAGTGAAGTAAATAGGATCATGTTGATTTATGCCAGCTGAGGATCTGGCATAGTACTTTCAGTAATGGTCTCGGGAAATAACTTGCTAAAGCTGCTCTCTTCAATTACTTCTGTCAATTTGTCCAGGTATAGTTCAAGTATTTGCTGATATCTGACAATGCCAAAGGATAATGGGATCTTCCATTTCTGAATCTTATTTATTATCTAAATATGACACTAGATGAAAAGCAAAATGCTCTATACTATGGTAGTAAGCTACAAGGTGGCCTCTGCTTCCGAAAATGAACAAACAAAATAAAATCTAAAAACCTTTCCCAAAATGCTGGGGATGTGATGGCCATCAAGTTCTGATGGTGGTGGAACATGGCTCCCAGTATTACCAGTGTGGAAATGTCTGCCCTTTGGCAATATTGGAAACGTAATTCTGTTCAGTGAGATGGTGGTTTTGACAGTGGAAGAGTGAGGCAATTAGCAAGTCTAGTTTTCAGGAAAGCTGGGGCTCGATCCAAACCTTTTATACACCATTGGAAAAGATTCCTGTTCTTTTGTCGGGCTCTGGATCTCATTAATAACTTCTTTTCTGTCTGAGAAAGCAAACTCTTTGTTGACAGTGTCATTTGTTTCTTCCCAGACAAGCCCTTACTTTTTTTCTCCTTAGTTCTGTGTAAGAAGTTATATGAGGTTTACAAGATGGGCTTTTGGATGTCTGAGATAGCTTTCTGATTTGGTTAACCATTGCTTGCCTCATCTGATCTTTATCTGCCAAGATGTACAAACATGTACAGCATGTTTCCCGACACAATTCAGCAGAAGTTCTGTTTGTTTTTGTTGGGTTTTTTTTATTATTTTTTTTCCCTAAGTAATAAATACTTTGCCTTCACACATGACATCATTGTGTAGATCATTCAGCAGGGAATTTTTGTTTGTCTGATACCAGCCCTGGTAGCAGTTGTCATCAGACCATTGCTGTATAGCCAGAGGGAAAGGATACAACTGCTCACTTCTGTGATCTCTTTCAGCCGAGGAGGAAATGGCTAGGTGTTAGATTGCAGGCTGAATGTTGTCACAGTACATGTAGTAAGATTTAAATGAAAAAACAATCATGATTTAAAAAGGATGGGGAGTGTTCTTTGCTTTTATTGTGCATCCAACCCTAACTATTCTATGATACTATGATTCTGTCTGCATCACAGGTTTGCCAGGGGGAAAGGGGTAAGAAGTTCCCCTACTCACTGTAAATATGTTTGAGTATTTTTTGATTTTTTTTTTTTTTTGTTGTTACATTTTGAAAAGCTTTCAGTCTCCTTTTTGCCCCTATGGCACAGGGAAGGCAGAAGCAGATGGTGACATCTGCTACTGACTTTCACAAGAAATCCCAACAATCCCTACTGTTAACAGCTGCTCTTCTGCTTCTCCTGTAAAGAGACGTAGCCAACATCTGACTGATTTCCGTTTATTTCTTTTGTTGAGAGGACTAATTGCTAGTCTTCTTTACACACTTTTGTGCAGGAGGAGCTTGGTCAGCCTGGTACCATTGGAAATATTAAGGGCTTTTGCTGGTGATCTTTTTTTAAGTTTAAGCCTGTGAAAGACGTATGTAGAATTTTCATTGCAGGTATATGTCTCTTTGATTTAATACAAAATTTCCCAGCCCACAAGTATATCGGAATAATGAAACTCAGCAGAGTGCTGCTTGTGTCTTGCTGACCCCTTGCTGGATGAGAAGAATGCAGGTTGGCTAGTATCATCACGGATCGTCTGCCTAGCATATTCAAAACTTGATGGCAAGGTACCATGGCCAATGTAAAAGGAGTTACTCAGACAGTTATGTGCTATAGAACAGCCAAGATCATTTCATGCTTTTCAGTTTGCGTGTTTCAACAGAGAAAGCATGCAGTGTCCTGAAGACATGCATTCTTACTATCTTTTTCTCCCTGCTGTGAGACTGATGCTGCTAAGTGATCCATGCAGGTGTTTCGTTATCTACACATGCAGTTTAACATCAGTGGGGATAAATGTGTGTGTTAGAGTCTACTTGAACAGATGGATTTGCAGTAATATTGACTGTAATAATATGCAAATGCTAGACAATACCTCTCTGCTCTTTTGTCTGAGTACGTGTTTTTCCCCTTGAAAAAGATCTGATGTTACAAAATAAGTGAATTTAGCTAATTTTTCTAATGTTGAACCTCATGCTGACTAACTAGTACTGATCTGAGCACATCACAATATATTGAAACTTTTTGCTAACTTTTGTGTTTTATGCCATCTTAAAACTCCTTGTGTCACTTTCCTCAAACCGGCCAATACTGATATACAAAGGCAGTGCAATCACACTAAAATAGAAGTAGGCTTCCCCCTATGAACTTGTGTTTTAAAAGCAGTACCAGACTTTGGAAATAACTGGAGGCTGCGTGCTCATAGCTTTGGGCATTCCAATAGTCCAGATCAGTGCCATGGAATTTGTCACATATGGGAACAAAACAATCATGAATGTGAACTAAACCAGGTTATAGAAAGATATTTTTCTCAAGTGAGTCACTGATAAAGAAAGGTGCTGTGTTGAACAGTCTAATTACTAAAATCCTTTTGATTCAGTCTTTGCAGCTATAGTTTGTGGGAATCCTTGCCATCTCTTAATGTGGGCTATATTTTTCTTTTCAGTCTTGAAGTAGCCCTCATTCTGTACTTCTTTCTCTGATGCACTTTTCTGAGGTCTGTCACTAGTTTATCTAAGTACAAAAACTAAGTAATTTCTTGCCTGTGGCTTTAGATTTTTGAAACAGCTGCGTTCACAACCCTGATCTCTCCTTGAGCAAATTATTATCTTATCAGATGCATCTTTTTGTCATTAAATCATGTGTTCCCTTGTGGCTTATACTGTGTTGAGAAGAAATTAGATTACAGTTTTTGCTATTTTTCATGATTGATTTCAACTTTATTTTAATCTAAAAAAAGGCAAATCATCCACACAATTTACAAAATGTCAAAAGTACTAAATTTAGAAAACTTTAACATGCAATTCTTAACATATCTCAGGTTGTATTAGCAGACATAAGTGTTAGTTTCTTAAACTATGAATTTGCAGATATTTTGTTCTCCAATGAAATATCAGCCCAGAATTTTGAAATAAAATGCTGTGGAAGATAAGTCAGTAATGGTAAACAGAGTGGTCAGAGCATGTATCTTACCTGTAATGTACTTACGGCTTCGTTAAGGCATAGACTTGTAGCAAGATTTTTAGAAATAGTGAGGTTTAGGTGCCTTTTTCCCTACTTTTTTTTCCCCCGTGTTACATTTATCTATCCCTGAGTATAATTCAATGGAAAATGTTACCATTCTGCTTTTTTGCATATGTATAGATGAGAACATGGAATGAAATACAGGCAAGAACTGGGATTTTTAGATGTTGCATGTTACAAAATAGCTTGTATGTGGATTTTCCAGAAGGTCAAAATAGAAATACCATAGCAATTTCACCTATAAGTCCATTTAACCTAAGTAGTCCATTGTCTTTGCTGGAATGTTAGAGGAGAGTATAGGACATGGTATAGTTACAGAGTTGTCATCTCAGACCCTAGTAGCCAATGGTTAAGAGACTATGCATGAGAGACGCACCACAGTCCACTGCTCACTCACGCCAGAGATCTTAGAATTAAGTCCAAGCTGCTGCATGTGAGATCCTTTCTAAAGGAAACCACTTTGGCTAGGGAATAATACCTCCTTTGAATTCACCATTAAGTCATAGCTCAGGGGAACCTGGAGCCTAGGACAGCAGAACACAGTGCAGGATACTGTTTCTCCAGATGTGGAGACTCAGTGACACTCAACCGCTTCTGTATTTCTTGGGTTTGTCATTTGAAATGTTTATTCTTGCAGTTGCTTTTCTTGCAGTTATATCTACAAAACTATTATTTCATTCTGTTGAGATTCACTGAGATTTCTCCTGCATTTTTCTCTCAAATTTAAATAATATCATTGTCTTTCTGAAATAATCACAGGCAAGAGAGGAAAAAAATCACACACAGAACAGATATCACATTATTATTGCAAGAGGCATATTGTATAATGAATCTAGCTTACATTGTCAATATTCTATAAGTAATGAATGTTTATAATTTTATTCATTGTTAACATACGTATTATTTCCTAAACTTTTGAAGTCTTGTGTCTAAATATGATTGTTCACATAAATTCTCTGGAATATATACATTTCTTCTGAAATATGGTAGTATAATTCTGCTTTGTCTGCTTCCTAGTATGTAACCCAACATCAGTAGTGCCAGTGTTCCCATGGGAGTATGAAGTAACAGCCATTAGAAATTGGTTATGTCTCATCTTTAGAGTGCTGGGTATCACTGCAGATTTTGGGTATCATCTGTCAGGAGCAGAAACTTGAAAGCAGGTTTATACATGCAACTGTACATATATGCTGATTGCCACACTTACCAGGCCCACCTCGGTATCTGAAACATTTTCTCAGCAGTGTGCATCCTATTTCTATATCTTTAAAATAGCTCTCCTAAACGTTAACGCTTCCCTCTTATTAGAACTCTGCTTACATTGTCTTTTATATTAAAAAAAATAAATATTTTAAAAGTAGATCCATTAACAATGCATGTTGTTCAGAGACAGTTATCTGAAATCAACCTACTCGGTCATTTAATATCTGGGAAACTTAACAATAGAGACTCTAATTCACAATAAAACAGTTCCAACGTTAGTGGTACAAAAAACATTGCAGAAGAAAATGTCAACTGATTGTTCTTCAATAAAGTCTTCAAGATTCATTAAAAATAAATTAATGGGAAATGCAATAAATTCAGATGTCACCTCCTAGAAGATTCATCGTATGGTGGGATTTTATACCAGGTTTTTACCAGTTGTAAGGTCAGAGGGAAGGTTAGTGCATTTGATGAAAGCTTGGCTTGAACTTAGGAACATGGCAAGGGGACTCTGCCTCAATTGTGCCAAGTCTTCACTGAAAGTTCCCAGAAAGGTGTGCTTAAAAATAGGAAGCAAAACACACAGAGAAACATTGCATGTATAGGTAGCTTCATTTCAGACCATTACATGCGCTATATACTTCTTGGGGGCTGCATGAAAGCTTTACATTTATAAACATAACCAATGTCACTTAGAAACAGCTAAAAATTCTAACAGTGGGACAGACTGCTGATTGTGTCAGTCTTGTTCATCTAACTGCAGGTGCTTTTTGAACAGATCTTAAACTCTGTTACAAGGACTTGTAGCAATATATACTGTCAGTTTTATGTGTTTCCCACACTCTTCATGTGTGCACACCTTGCCAACCATGCTGAAATATTTCCTTTTCAAGGATTTGCCTTTCATAGACACTTAAAATTAAATTATATGTTCTATTTAGTTCTTAGACATCAATTGGGAAATGAATGCTATGTCTAAAAGCATGAGTATTCTCAAACAGCTTGCAAGTATTTATTGTAATTAAACCTGATACCACATGCTATATAGATTCTTGCAATATCCTTTGCATATTTTGATCTGTATCATATCTCACCCGTACAGAATGATAGTTGTTAAAACAAAGGGTTGTAGGTCACAGTTTGCAGGTTTCACATGAAACATTTCAGGGTTGCTCTTTGGCATGGGAAAACAAATTAAAACCAAGCCAACAGAGAGAATACAATATCATGTTTTCTCTACTTGCTGTTAATTTACGCCCTAGGACATGTGAGTTTGAGAACCACTTCTATAGAAATGCTGCAGCAATGCTGATAGATTTGTGGTTTTGATGGTGAGAGCTTGATTTCATTACATTAAATGTGAATAAATTTACAAGTAGTGAAAGAATTGTCTGACAAAGCAACTCAGACCTCCAGTTTACTTTTAAAGAACATAAGAAAGGATTTTCTCATTTATATTAAAAACCTTATTTTAAGAAAGGTTTAAGGTGTTTATTCATTGCATCAGTATCAGTCAACCGATGGACTGAGAATATTTGGCAGAAAGTTTAAAATAAAATCCTATAGTAATCCCAAGTCTAGGTGGTGCAAATCTGGAAAAATCAGAGCTCATTCTGGATTTAAAACAAATCCAGATGTCATGTGCAAAACATCAGTAACACACAGAAAAATTTTACTTTGCGTTTCTTTTCATAAATTTTTGAAACAGTTGCTTTCAAGTTATAAATCTTTGTGCTTTCTTGCTGACACCTCTGTTTTCTCAGCCCCACCTCATGCCCATATTGTGAGTCACTGGTAGGCATGTGTGAATCTATTAGGGCTGCTTGAGTTGCCTGGTATGCTATGTGCTTTCACTTATACTGAGTTTCTATTTGCTGCAGACTGTAAAAAAAATGACAAGCTCTTTTGTTGCCATTATTATACTTCTTCAAGATATATGGAGCACCTTCAAATATCAGGAACAGTCCTTAAACTTCCTAAATTTTACATAATTCTGGAAAATTAAGAAAACTGAAAAGTTTGTTTGGACTTCAATGATTTATTGGTTAGGGTTGGTACCACCACTTTATTTTAAGCATTTATTCTGAAGTGCCATTGAATCTTCAGCAAAGCTGCTTTTGTGATCATACCAGGCATCCGAGTTTGCAAATGTGCCTTTTTTCCACGCTCTTTGCTTGCATTAATATCACATGTATCTGTCATTGAAAATCAGACCAGTAATTGCTAATTTTAACACGTTTTCCAGCAAGTATGTGACTTCCTTGCCTCAAATCCTTGCATATATTTTTTTTATATCCTCTAGATATGTTGTAAGGAAGGCAGGAGGTGGCAGAAGTGTTCTGTCCCTTTAGTAGCAGAATCGGATGGCTGGCAGTAGAGTGTGACTTGCTGTCATGCTCTATTGGGATAGTCATTAGGTATCATGAGCAAACCTCTGCCTTCTGTGAGGTCTTAAACTAGGCAGTGTATGTGCTTCTCCTTTTCTGAGTAGCAGAATGGAGCGCTGCTGTGTCTTCTGAGCCGTAACCTGTCCAGGTATACTATGATTTGCAGGTAGTGATTTGAATCATTTGGGCATTGATGAAAATTAGATATATGCTTGTCATGCATCTGGGCTAGATAGTAGCTCTATGAGTCTCCTTTATATTTAGTATGTCCTTGTAGAAATGACAATGTTTTTACATTTAGGAGAGTGTCTCTGCCTTCAGCTCAGTGTGGTCTAGCATCACAGTCCTTTCTGTGTTCTAGTTCATGGTTTCTTTTTGCAATGCTCCTCAAGTTTCAGATACTCTGTTCTTTAACACAGTTTTAATTTTCTCATAGTCTCAAGCCTATTTCTTTTAAGTCATATGCAATGGACACCAGGTAGCTTATATTTTGTTTGCATCTTCAGGTGAGGATGCTAATTTGAAAGAGTCATTAACTGGCAAACTCAGCATGTAATACAGATAATAGGCATTTTTCTTTAAACCTGTTCAAGTTTCAAACAAAAAGTGTAGCACATATACAGTTATTTTTAGCATATTTAATGGTCCCCACAGACCATGCAATATTTAAGAAAAACAAGATTGATGTAACAGTAACTCAAGCTGGGAAATTTAAAGCTTGATTTCATGTAACAATAGTGGGCAAATGCTACTTTTGCTGCCTAGTTCTGAAAGTGCTGGTATTACTAAAGAACTGGCAGCATTTTTTTCATGCTTGTGAATCCAAGTGCTATTGCCAAAATAGCATCAGAAAAGTAACCAATAAATAACAGGTCTTCATTAAATTTTACTTGTGTCTCATAATGGTGCTTTTCTTAAGAAAAGTATCATAATCTTGAACAGCACTTAAAGGAAAAATAAGCTCTTTGTTTTGAAATCATGGATGAAGCAATTCTGGGTTTGAGTTCATTAGAGTGCTCCAGTTATTGCACAACTTTGGTCTACTAGCAAGTAAGGTAAGTGTCTCTTGTCACTTTGCTTCTACAGGTTACTTGTGGGTTTGGTGGTGTGGTGATATCATCTACTTTACCGTCACATTTATAGACAGTGATAACCAGGCATCAACACCCATGAAGAAACCCACAGAGTCACCAGAGAATGTTAATTTTTTCCAGAAGTGTGCATGTGTGTGAGTATGTGGATGGTGCTTGAAGATGGCTGGCTGTACATTCAAGTTTGATGAATTAGTATGTTCAGTAAAATTTGCTATAAATGCAGAATAAATTAAAATTATCCAAATTGGTAATGTACTTGAGGGTTCATTTGAACTTAATGTTGTTTCTACTGGTTATAATCAGGTAGTTTAATATTTAACACAAAGTCTTGGTATTGAGTAAAAAATCCTGAAAGATTTAACAGTTTTAAAATATGCTTTTCCTCTAGAATACTGAGGGGAAAAAATAGAACGTTAGTCCTCACTGGATTAAAAGAAAGGCCTCTTCTTATTCTGTAGCCTACCTGAAAAGAAATGCTTATGCAGCTACATGGTACAGTATATTCTTTTTGAATGTTTCTGCCTTTTATTACATAGAGTATTATAGCCATAATCCTACAAATATTTAAAGATGCATCTTGATGCTTACAGGCTCTGACTCTAGGTATGACTGTATTGATTTTAAAAAGGAAGTTATTACTGGTAAGTGAATAATATCTCAGTTGTCTTGATTAGATTTTCAAACCTGCTGTTTGAAATTAAATAAATGACAAGAGCATTCAGATTTTTCAAAGCACTGGGAGGCTTATGTATTGAAAAAGTGAGCATTTTATGGAAGGCTTTTAAGAGAGAATCATAATATTAATAGTTTTACGAAGACCTGGTAATTCTCTACTTCTAAAAGCAGAAGTAGTCATGTATGTAATGATGATAGAAGATACCTGGAAATGTTTGGTTAGCCTCCTTTCCCTTTTACTCTAAACCAATACTTGTGGGAAAAACTTCTAAGTTTAATATAATTCATTTAAATATTGTAGAAAAATTGTGACTTCTGTAATATAAGAACATGGGCATATGATACTTGAAAAATACCAATAATTTTATAACAAGTAAAACAGCATAAAGTAGTAGTAAATTGTTTGGCTCAGATCTGTTTTTTTGTGTTTTTTTTTTTTTTTATTTTTACTCAAGTTAGTTCAGTTTCCTCAATAATTATTTATCTGCCTTAGTATTTCTGAATCAGTTCAAACTGAAAAATACAAGATTTTGAAATATGATAAAGGAATTTCTTCTGGGAAATTCTCTGTTAAAGAATTATTCTGATCCAATAATCAGGTATTTTCTTCTGAGATCAGTTCTGGGTCAGGTTCCACAAAGATTTTGGTTCAGGTAACAGTTGTGGTTCAGTTCCCACTTTAGATTTTTTTTTTTTTTTTTAAAGCAGTTAAAACAGTTTTCAGTTCAGATTTAACTCTGGGGAAAGAAAAAATAAACAGCTTTTTCACAATTTGGTGCAGCTTAGCTACATTGTGCCCTTCACTCTGCTTGGATAAGCTGTTTTATTTGGTTGTAGTATGTCCCTGGCTGACATGTGCACTGTGCAGCGCTGCAGTGTTTGACTATCATGTAGTGCCAAGGAATATGTAGGTTCAAGGAGAAAGATTTTAATGGGGTTAAAATAAATTGCAGAAACAATCTGTATAATTCGGTATTAGACTGAAGGAATTTGGAGAGAGCTGGTGTTTTGTATGTAGATCCACATGATGCTGTGCTTTTGAGAACATCAAGAAAACATGAGTATTTAAAGAAAAGGGGTGGGGGAAGAGGGACACTATAAAATCTGAATCTTGAACCTGCATTTTTATAACCTTTTTGCATAAAATAGTTAAAAAGATGCCTTTGTCATGAATAAAATACTGTTTGCTAAATTCCATTGAAACCTTTCAGAAGAATTCCATTTTAGGAAGCTGGTATGCCTATAGTGTTGTCTTTCTTCAGATCCCTTATCAAATATTTTTGTCATGTTTAAGTTTAGTATTTCTGTATAATTACTCAGAACTTGATTGTTTCTTCTTTTTCAGCAACCTGGTTTACATTTTCTTTTAAATTAGCAGGTGAGATGTCAGGAGACATGAGTGGTTTCTTTAGCCACATCTTCCAAGCTATGCAGAAACATGACTATGAAACGTATTTTTCCAATGTGATGCATTTTAACTATTTTAAAAGAAACCAGTGGGTTGACAGTTTAAAGATTTAACATAGTTTTATCCATATGTACCTCCAAAGCGTGGATGATATTGACTGGTGTTAATTGATGTGTCACAGTTCAGCTTCATTAGGCATCTGCATAGTTGTGACACTCAGAAGATCAAGAGATGATGTTGCAGAGCCATGCCACAGGGGCTGCAAAAGGGCATGACTGTCCCTTTTGTTTGAAAGCTTTTTTTAAAACCTCACCCAAAGACACCAGTCCTGCACATGAATTCGTGTCCCTGTCCTTTGGGTTCAGTTCTGCCCATTCCTGACTCTGAGCTTTAACACATCTGTCTCTGCGGAGGAAAGCCCCTGCTTCCTCAGGACACTTGGGGAAAGCTTTGCAAGAAGATCGGTTGCGCTTATCTCCTTGTTCCTTTATGCTTCTTCCGTACAAAAGCAGGTTAAATCTGTTGGTTTTTGTCCATCATATGACATCAGCCAATTCTGCAGCTGCTTAAATTTGAATTGAAATAACTGTGGAAAAATGAGGACTCTTTCTTAGATGAAATAATATGTGTGTTCAAGAAAACCATAAATAAGCTGATTTTTTTTTAGTAGATCTATCTTGTAACATCATAATTGCCAAAGTATTTACTCACAGGCACAAAATACTTAGAGAGTCTCCTTAATCTCCAATTATTGTTGCCCTCTTGTCTTGACCTCTCTTGAAGTGTTTTATAAACAATTTAAAGAATAAATGAAGTATTAGAAACAGTTATTATAGAGCAGGCAAAGTTATTTGCTTTCCTTGAGTGAAGGGATATAATTTATAAAGGACTGATTACACTCATCTGTTTTCTGGGTAGCCTGTAAGTTTACTTTACCATGGCAAGGCAGAATAACAGAGAAATTGTGTCATGGGAGCCAAGTAAGATATTGTAGCAGTAGGAAATCCAATTGCCTTGTTTTACAGCCATTTGTCTTGTCCGTCGTGGCTGTCAAATGATCATTTGAATCAAAAGCATTTAAAGAGATTTTCTTCCTTTGCAGTAATGAGAACAACAGAGACTTTTATGCTGCAGGACATTCCTACTAGGTCTTTCCTCCTCTACCATGGCTACCTGCCAGTCCTTGTTATTATTAAAAGTTGCTTCATTTAGTACATTTTATGAAGTGGCTCTGCCTGGCTTCGTGGCTGTCACCGAGGTCATGAGTCAAGAAGGACAGTGGCAATGAGGGAGCTCTGATTCAGTGGAGTTTAGCAGCAAAGAAGCAGTTTAAGCTGAGAGTGTTAATGGCTAGGTTTTTACTTCAGATCTGCTCTTTTTTTAAGTTCTGCGTTTGTATCAAAAGAAAAATGCATGGAAATCATGTTTGATGTCTTTGCCATACTGATTTTAACACGTTGCTCCTGCCTTGCCTTTCGTTTACAAAGCTCAATACTTGCAAAATTCCCTTGCGAGCCATGAGGGTTACCTGTGTACAGAACCTACTAATGAGAGGTTGGGTCAAGATTATTTGGCTCCAGCTCTCAGAAGGGTTCTTTCTAGGAGGGAACAGATTTCAGAAGCTCCCTGTGTATGTCTGCAGGCTGTTCCCACCTCTGCTGTGCGCTTCTGTCAAGCAGAGATGAAATGAGATGCAAGGATCGGGGAATCATCAAAACAATGGAGCCTCTTGGCTCCAACACAGCTGGAGCTAGGAAAAAGATGCCTGTTCCTTCTCTCCTACATTGCTTTTTCTTTCTCTTTTCCGATCTCCCTGTGAGGCAGACAGAGTGGAGGCAGTAGAGCAGCAGGGAAGAAGAAAGGGTGACAGCGACTGTCTATTTCACATCAGAGGACAATTTTGTAGTGTCCCTTTGCAATTAGAAGAACATTTGTCAATCCTGACGTCCGCCAACCATAGTTCTGCAGCCCCTGGAGGAGCTTATCTTACTGAAGTGCTTTTGTTTTCCCAAGCAGATAAGAGAACAGACTGTCATTTTCAAGATCAGTATTTGAGTGAAGAAATAGGGCAGGATGTTGTTGTACACACATATACATTTACATCTTCATTTGTAGTACTTCTGGCAGAAACAGCGAGGATGAGGAAGATACATTAGTAACAGGTAGTGAGTGTCAGCATGATGTGATTTAAAATCCTACAGACACTGTATTGTACCATAATTTTCTTGCAGATCCAATACCCTCAGATGGTATCCCTTAGCAGCTTTAAAACACTTCTGAAATATTCCTTAGCTTTTACAGTCATCATTTTGAAATAATAAATTCTGTGGGCAATCATTTGGTACTTTATCACTGAAAGAGTTAGGGCCCTTATTCAGAAGAGTGTGGTAAAGGGAAATCAGAGTTTGAGAGCTTTTTCTCCTGCTGCACCTGAATCCTATGGGGGTACTCTGGGGAACAAATGTAGATTTGGCGGCAGCTCAAGGGAGGTTCTTGTAATGAGTTGACATATGAACGTTATGCATATAAGTACCAAGCCCTCATGCTCCCATACTGTTCAGCATTTCACAGCTGGGGGATAAATAGACTGTAGCTGTTTTAAAACAACAGCTATGTTTTTTCTCTGTTTATCTCTGTTTGCTGGGCTATTAGGTCCCTTTAGTTTCTTCCTGTATTGAGTCAGCTTCCAGGTCCGTGTGTCCTGTGAATTAGGTATGATATTTTCTGCCAAATTTCACTTGTACCTGAGATGCTGGGGACTGTAAACTTTCTTTTAAAACTCTTGTGAATAATTGCCAAAAGGTGGTAGCTGCAGTATCCCCAACAAATGTACATTATGAATGGTCCTTTTTTAAGCCTAGAATTCCTTTAAACATGCCTGTTGGGTTTTGAGTACCTGCAGTTAAATGGTGTTGCTTTTGGCAGGGCTTGGTGAGCAAATGAGGCATAATCTCTCTGATCTCAGTAGTCTGGTCAGTCAGCCATGACATTCTCAGTGTCTTTTCTTTCTACACCCTGTCTGAACAGAGCCATAAGCCCAGGCAGCTCTCAGTGGGGTTGCCAAAGATTACCATGTGCAGTGAAGCAGCAGATGGCAGGACAGTGGAAAATATGCAGGCCCAATCCCTGGGTTCACATGGGGTTCAGGGTTAAATTTCAGCAATTTTCCTCCCTGCTCCTCGAGCTCCTTGATAAACTGCCCTTTGAGAGACAAACTTATCAGTGTGCATTGGGAAGCTATTTAAAATTCAGTTTTGTCCAGTTTTGGAAGTGTGTTCTAGACTGCAGCAGGAAATTTGAGAATTCTGTGGCCACAGCAGTTAGTCTTCCTCACCATCCAAACACATTTGGGCATAAGAAATGTGGCAAATATGAGTACATCCTGGAAACTATGAAAGGAGTGAAAAGGAAACATTGCAAACTTGATTAGCTCAAAAATTGTGTAACGACTGAATGAGGGATGCTCCCACAAACTGAGCTCAGACTTGTGCCTGTATGTTCTGATAAAGCCCTTCCTTATTCCTTGCACAGGATGGACAATTCTCACTTAAGTGACTAGCTGCCCAGTCTCTGGGGGACAGAGAACAAGGGAGGAGCTCTTTGGCAGCAGATTTACTCCACACATTTTTCATGGCCACTCTTGAATGCTTGTACTAAGAGTGATTTCATCCCATTTTGACTCTTCCAGGGTGCTTCTCTCTTACTGTTTCACAAATACTTAACTTTCTCAATTTCCTGTAAAACACTGCATTTTATCCCTATTTTTGGAGGGAGAAGATAAGGCGTGGGAGAAAAAAAAAGAAAAAAAAAGAAGTCTACATTGATTGGTTGATAAGTTGATGTTCAGAATAAAATTCCCATCTGTTTGCATCTGAGGGCTTGGTGGTCAAGCACACAAAGAAATATGCAGCAGTGACTAAATGAGAACCTTGAGTGACTTTCTAAGCACCTTCTCAGATTTGCAGAAGGAGGCTGGCTGTTATTCATATTTTCCATACCAGCATTAATCAGACTGAATTGTGAATCCGTAATTTCTTTTTCTACAACTCTTTGCTTCAGACTCCATAGGACCCCTGCACTCCATTTCTAACAGGACAGTAATCTCTACTCTCAGAGAAAGTCTCTTCCCTGCACAGACAATCCTTTAAGGAAAAAAAAATGCAGTATGTAATTAATCTAGAGATGTTTTGTGAAACTACATCAGTGTACATTCGAAACAACACTGGCACACATAATCCTAACTTCTAGTGCTAGAATTTACAACTTTCCTCCTGAACATGTAGAGTACATGTGCATGTATGTTTTTACTGCGAGCATGCACAGCTACCTATGGGGATATTAAAATTATGTGAAAGGTCCCACTAAAAATACAAAGCCAGGAAATTCAGAATTCGGCTAACTTTATGTCCTGGTTTCACCCCATTGTGCTGAAGCATTGTAGGCATCTCAGAACAGCAGGTGATCTGACTGCCTCTTCTGTTCCTAGAGGAAGTGTAAACTAACTTAAATGGGAAATATCACAAAAACAGGATAACAATGAATTTCAGGAGTCCACAAAGGAAGGAGTGTTCTTAAAAATACTGGTATTAAAACAGCAGTGAGCATGACAGGTTGAAAAGTATTAAATAGACATTTTAGTTAGACACTCTGGGTTTTGCAATTTAATTACTTCCCAAATGTTTTGTTTCATATTTTCTTACGCAAAGTTTTTGTGGCGATTGGACGTGTTAATGGTGAAATGTTTAATTTTGGATTCTTCTTTATAAATTTAAATCACCTGACTTCAGTGAAACTGCACTGATTTATCTTGCCAGAAAACTGAGGTCTCTGGGTTTATAGATGCTTATTTATTTTTATTTAATTTATTAATTACACTACAGAAACACTATTCCCACATGGAAAAAATGCAGGAGTGGTATTCGTTTTCAGTGGCAATGTTAGGAAAATGAAATATTCATTCAAATGTATGTACGTCCCAAAATGCTGCAGTAATTTTACTGTTTTCATGTGTTCGAGTGATTTTTTCAGTAAATAACAGTCCCCATTTCTTTGCCTTGGTGCCTTTTTCATTTTAAAATGAAAATTAGCAACATACCCAGGGTTTGTCGCAGAGAGAGTTTTAATCACAGCAATGGCTTTTATGCAACCTCTTGACATATCTTTTCTGCCTGTGGGAGAGCTGCTCCTCTGCCTGGTGGCATTTCCAGTTCAGGGTCTGGGTGTGGAAGCCAGAGCACCCTTGCTTAACTTCAGGGTCCCCCAAGAGTGATCGTGGTCTGCTCTGAAATAAGGACATTACTTTTTATTGGAAGTTTAAGCAACCAGCTGTAACCACAGCTAGGTGAAATAATGTTTTTGTGGCTCTCTGAATACAGGAGGTCAGCACAGAAAGGCCAAACATATCCAAGTCTTTCATGAGCAAAATGAACATACTGTCTTTGTTGACTTCCAGTCTTCTGGTGTATTTACAGTGTTTCCCTCCTAGTCTCTTCTTAAACTGTAGGGTTGGGTCTATCCGTGTGTTGTGTCCCATCCCCCCCCCCGATTACTTTGAAGCCTGTTTCAAGGGGGTTTGTTGTTAAAATCTACATTTGAGGGGTGTTTCTTTGGTTTTATCCAAGATAATGACTTCTGGTGTTGTCCTGTTCTGTCACCAGCAGCTCCAGTTGTCCCTGTTCAAAAGCAGTTTAGGAAATGTGGACAGCTGGGGCAAGCAGAGGGGGCTGAAAGCACTGTGAGCTGATTTTATACTCCTGGTCACATACCAGCTTGACTGCACACGGCAACACACAGTGTGAAGATTTTTATTGACTCTTCTGTCAGAGCTGTGCATTTACTTGATTAGTAATCAAGTCTGTTATGATTCTGAAGAGGTTCTGTAGCTGGAACAATTCATCCTTATACTGACAGTACATCACAATTAATTTGAGCATTTAATTGTTGGGATCATCACTGGTGTTGAAGATTAACTTCTCACCACATCCTATCTGAGAATCTAATTATTCATAACAGAAGATGGAAAGAAATGTAGCACCTTGCATTTTATGTGCCCTGTTGAAGTACCAGAAGAAAATATGCTGCCTGTGTTTGCAGGGAAGCTGAGATTTCTTTTTCTCTTTCCCTCCAGCTCTCACTAGTCTCCACCTTGCTACTTCTTAATGAGCTCTTCGCCGATGAGTCTTTCCAGCTCTCTGGAAATACAGTTCAACTGTGTTTCAGGACCCCTCTTGGTGGCTCCAGGACTCCTGTAGCAAAGGCAGTTTATGAAAATTTAAATGCATTTACCAAATGATGTACTGAGGGACTAAAGGGTGCCTGGAGGACTACCACTGTCGCAAAGCTAACCAGAAGAAAGTCCTAAGAGAAAAACAGTTGAGCAACAAAAGCTCCAAAGGGAGGTGCATGGATTTACGAACATCTTGAGTTATACTGTATAAGTGTCAAGCCCATCTAGGACTGCTTATTAGTTTGTGTGGGAGGCAAAGTTTCAAGTAAGTTATTTGGCTGTAGCTAGACAATTTTTCTCTCTCCAAGAAAATACATCAGCACTGATTCAGCAAAGTTGTATGCCACTGTGATTGGTTTTAAGGCTAGATCTTATTACAGTCTTTTGCCTTCCGCAGAAGTAAAAGAAAGTTCTTTTAGCCCTGACTTGAAGTGAAATTACACATTTTATACTCAGACATGTGCACATTTAAAGTTAACACTAAGATGGGTGCCCAGAAAGGCACAGATCCGTGCAAGACTTTGATTATACTGTGACCTACCACAAGCTGATGTCCCAGCCACCTGGAGGGGTTGAGACACCCGCCAGACTTAGTCCCTCAGAGGTCAGAAGGTCCAAGAAACTGTATTAGTCAGTCATGTGTCACCAGGTAAGATTAAAAGCCTTGCCTGCTTCATCTCAAGGGAGTGCTAGGGTAAAATCTGAATGTCTCAGTTTGTACCATCAAACAGCACTTTTTTTGATGTGCTACTGGTTGCTGAGAGGATGGAGGAGGGGAAAGACAGTGAGAAAAGGAAAGGGTGCTAAATTTAAGGGCACAGATGTCTGAACTTCGATAGGTATTTAACAGGATAAGTTGAAACTTGTTTTTCTGCAAGTTGCCTTATACTGCATGATATTTCCATTTTGTACAACTGCTACTTTTTTTTTGTTTGTTTGTTTCTAGCTATTGTATCACCAGTTCAGCAGTGTTGTATTTAACTCCAATTGTTTACACATGCTCAAGGAATATAAAGAGTCTGTGCTGATGGGCAAGCACATTCATGCTTACCCATAGCTCACACATGCAGGGGCTTGTCTAGCTCTGTGACAGCTTGAATGAGAGGTAGTTGTACAATTTAAAAAAACACAGCTTAAAAGAGTGTTAACAAGTCAGAGTGGCTAAAGGGCTTTACATTTACCTTTGTTTTACAATGTAGTGTATATAAACTGCGATTATGAAACCAAAGAATAGTTTGGAGCAAAAGGTTAAGTTTTCTGTAAGCCAAACGCAGCTCTGTTTATATAAGTGCCATTAACATCATAAACTTGGGAACAGGAATAACACTTTTGCATATTGTTTTCGGTATTAATGTTTGGTTTTTCCTTTATAAGAATCTTTGATGCCTCACCTTTCCTGTTCAGTGTACAGTTCCTGAGGGGAAAATACTTTAAGAAAAATTATGTGGAGGAAATGTACTAAAATAGCACCTTTTGCCGAGCATTTATTGCTGTTATGCCACCCTGTCCTTTTAAAAAGGCTCATGTAATAGATCTGAGATGTAGAATTAGTCCCAAATAAGGATGTTTTGAGTGTGAAATTGAATAGTTTTGTGTTACATGTTGCACATGCAGATTGTCTACTAATTAAACGTCATTTTTTCAGTCACCTTAAAGAACTGCTGGTGTGTAGTCATAGAAATCATCCTGTCATTGTTCTTTGGGAGGTGCAGAACAGTCATGAAGAGTTTAAAGCCCTGATGACAGATCCCCACTGTAGGGTTAGTTCCACTGAATCTCAGCGAAGCATGGCTCCGCTGTGCTGTGACAAATGCCACCTACTCTGTCATCCTATTTCCACGACCTTCTTTTACAGGGCTTACTAGTTGTTCCTCCAGGTAAGCTTCATGCTATCTTTCTGGCCACAGGGGAAGAGTCTCCATTTGCTATGTTCCCTTCCAGTCTCTGTACTCTGCCATTCCTCACTCATATTTTCCCCCCAGAATATAGAAATCATTATTTTTGTTCCTTCCATGCCTAGTTCATGGAACCTCCTGCTGCCTTCAGCTCTCCAAATGTCCTCAGCATGCAAGTGCATGTCGGAGGCAGAGGTGCTCTTGGGGTGAAGATACTCAGCCCACTCCAGTGTGCTGTCCTCCTGCTGCTCATGCTTCCTACTTCTGCATACCTTTACCTTTCCACCTCAATCTCCTCATTTTTAAAATACAGGTAGTAGTATATTTTCCATTACCCAAGGAATTCCATTGAAAAGTGTGGTACAAATGGAAAATGAAGCCATGCAGACTTAACACATTTTAATTTTTGCATTGTTTGTCAATATTTTTATAAAAAGAAATAATTTAATTGATATGACAATTAATGTCTTTGTTAGCAATATTTAAAGGAAATAGTAGCACTTCATTTTATTGATATCACACATTTTAAAGTAATACCAAATGAAGATTACTTTGTAAGAAGAGACAATTTTATCCTCGTATTATTGGACTGTTGCTTTCAGTCCATGATCTGTGGATTTTATTGTTACGTGATTATTTCCCACAGAGTTGATAAAGGATAATCTTTAGAAACAAGCCTATTATCAGTAGTTTTATCTTTCCTGTTTAGATATCTCATGTTTCCATGGAAAATGGTTGACGGCACATAAACTGAAAACATCTGAAAAACATTGCAAATGTATTAAAAATCTGAGAAACCCGCTATCATATAAGGTACTATTGCTATTTTAAAGGACAGAGAAAGAGATGGAAATATTATGATGAAGAAAAGTATTTCCAGCTATGCTATACAGGATTAAAATGTAAGGATTAAAACTGACTCTATGTCATGTTTCAGGAAATAAAATGATTTATTGCTCAGGTCAGGAAGATGTTTCCCATGCAGTGCATGACTTTACAATGATATGCTTATGAATCATATCACCCTTATTTCATATATATATTTCATTTTGAAAAAATCTGATTGTGGACTTCTTGGCAAACTCATCCAAATGTAGCTGTACTTGCTTTGTAAAATTTGCAGGATATTGTGAAGAGCTGGAAAGAAAAAAACAACTTTAACAGTAATTTTTCCCTTTATTTCCAGTGATGTTTCTACTTTGTATGATTGTTGTTGTGAGAACAATTTGCTGTTTAAAATTGAGAGTAGAGTCACAAGTTATATGACTGTTTAGCATACACTATCTGCTATAGTAGTTTTACCAAAATGCAGTACACTGTGAGTTGTTTTGATCAAAATACAGTTGAAAATTGCATGTAAACCCAAAATATGGAAGGGTAATTTAAAGGTCTGTAGCTTGATTTTTATCTGGTTTACGTTAACACAACTCCATTGACTTCAGAATAGTTGATGTTGACTTTCGGCAGCATAAGGTAAAGGAGACTGAACTTCTTTTAGAAAAATTGGGTGTTGCTTTGTTTTTTAATTTCAATTTGTTACAAAAATGGAAGAGCTTCTCATAGAATGGAAATTATGAGCAGTGTGGACTTTCAGGCAATAAAACCATTTTAATTATCTCATTAAATGTGTCATTTACAACATATGTATGTTAAAAGAAATATGTTCCTTTGGTTTAGTAGAAGCACTGGGTACGCAGTGTGTTTGAACATGTTAGGCTTCCACTAGAATCTATGCCAGAACTGTAGAAACTTTAAGAAAAAAAAAAAAAAAAGAAACCAAACAAGAAAACTACCCTTTTTCTTGTGCCAGCACCTTTAAAGACAGAAACCTTTTAATCATATTTTATGTAAAACAAAGACAAAGATGTTATGGCAACCTGATAGACTGTGCTAGGACTGATCAGGATCAGCTGATACATAAGTTTTACCATTAAATGCTGTCAGACTGATTGTTAATCCATGATATTACTAGGATTAATGATGGATTTTTTTATGTGCGAAACAGCTAGTGTTATACAGGGATAGCAGACTTCCTAAGACCACATTTTTGTCATCTGTTGAGTTTTGTATGTAGCCTTGAAAGCTTGGAAAATGGAGGTTCTTGAAAATAGTTACCATACCAGTGTCTTTTAAAGCTGCTTCATCCATTTGGCTGTCTCTTACACACCGCAGATTCTAGAAATAGCACCTACTTCAACAGCCAGTTTTCTGATGATACACAAAGGGTGAAATCCCAGTGCTGATAAAAAGAATGGGGTACCTATGAAGAGACCTGTTTGTTTGTTTGTTTTTTTTGTCTCAGGGCATCTAGCTTTGGAACTGTAGGTGCGTTGAGAGCATACTTCCTATAGCAATAGTTTTCAATATGTGCTATTGAGAGATGTGTCCATCTTTCAAAACTGTATCTTTGCCAGATGTATGCAGTGTCCCTCTTGGAGGGATGAGCTGTGTAAGCTGTTTCCCACCCTGAGCCAGACAGTGCAGCAGGCAACAGGCCTGGGCTGGAGAGCTGAAGCTATTGCATTATACTTCTGCTATTTCTTTTCACTGTAGTATTGTTCCTGTAGTGGTTTGCTGACAAGTTATATGTTTTACAGATTAGGTCTTCTTGATGAGAAATCCTTGCTTAAAATCCTATCTAGGATAAATCGGGTTTGTAAATCAGACCTTATCATTCCTATTGGAATGCTAATGATCTCAGAGGGAGGGCTTGGGTTTTGAAAACAAATCTAAGCTAATGCCCAGGCTTCCTGAATGAGCTATTAATATAATGAAAACTCATGTTTAAGGCCTCTTTTAAAATGTAAAAACTTGTCAGGCACTGCTAAAACAAGGCTGTATGGAACTGCTGAAATGTGCAGACACACCAAAGCATCCTTTGCAACATCTGGCCAGATCTCTGCTGTTGCTGTACAGCAATTCCAGTGCTGTCAGTAGCAATGCAAACCAGAGCATAACATGGCCTATCATGATTTGGTTGTATTTGCTATATAGATAACTACGCAAAGCTGTTAACCCAGCATGCTTAGCCCTATAGAGGGAGGAGGAGTAACTCTTCTCTTGATTGCTGTAGGAGAGTGAACTCTCAGAACAGTTCCATCCTCACACATTTTAAAAAAGTGTTTGAATAAGTAACAAATACATCGCATATTTAATAGAGTTTTGAATACACCATGTTCATTTATACTAGGTGTGAGCAGTGAGGTGTGTTTTG
>JBCJKH010046975.1:21849-51805 GCA_039877255.1 Loriculus beryllinus | reverse complement strand
ATGTAGGCCTCTGTTCGCAGGGAGGCTTTTTAAATATCATTCTGCTTAGCAGCACACGCAGCTTACCTCTTCATTTGAGTCCCTGACAGAACCGAAGGTGTGCTCTCAGCTGCTTTATTCACCCTACAGGGTTAGCTGCTAGTCACATAGTCCTGTTAGCCTGCGATACAACTATTTACTTAGGACACTTCAAAACTGCATGTCCAAATTTTACATTATGCATATGCCCATGAGCAGAAATGAGCAGAATTATCCTTCATCTTCAACAAAAATGTGCTTGACTATGTTACTCTTAAAAATTTGTTGAGAAGTGTTTTTTTAATATGTTCACATGATAAATACGGATTAATAGAGAGAAGGGAGTGTGGTTTAATGGAGGACTGAGACTGGAAAAGTGAAACTCAGCCCAGCATTTCTGTTATATCAAATGGATGTTCTCTGATCTTTCTCTGAAAGCAGTCCTAGATTTGTTTGGCGTTTCAAATATAGCTCCCCTGTATCAGGGTATCTCATTTGTTCAATTTGAAAATCAAATAGTGGGCTTTCTTTTCCATTGGTGGCTGTACAGAGACATGGGTCTAGGAGTCAAGATGAGTTTCTGCTCATTTCTGTATTTTCAGTAATTCAGAGTAGATGATCAAATGGGGAAGGAATTTTGACGGCAGTGTGGTGAGGCAGAATAAAATCTAGCTCACTCACCAGTAATTCGGTAGGCCCTGAAAAATAAACAATGCAAAACCTTGGTTTTGCCAAAAAGGAAGATGAAGACTGACAACCTGTGGGTGTTGTCTGAGTAACAAGGTGCTATTTTGGTGTGTTCACCTTCACAATTTATCTCATAATTGAAATAGACTCAAGGTGAGAAAAGAATTTTGTAATCTGAGCAGAAAGCCCCTGAACTTCTTCCCTGTTTACTGGGAAATATTTGCTTGCATTTATTGCAAAATTGAAGCATTCTGAATTAGAGTATTTTTTATATTTGGGGGAAGTCTGGACCTAGGTTTTGCTCAAGTATTTATTTGCTTGTGTATGTATTTGCCACCTTATTTTCATGCAGGCTTTTGAAGATAGAAAAGTAGTTTTGCTTTGTTTTAGAATTGATTGGTTCAACTTCATAACTTCATTGTAATGTTCAAATAATTTATTCATTAATTTACAAATAAAAGGGGAGCTGTGAACAAGAAAAGATGTGACAAGAATGGATGGATAGTCACTGATCTTGAAAAAAATGCATTTTATTTATAGATTGTTCGCCACGATAGAACAATGGAACAGATCGTCTTCCCTGTCCCCAATATTTGTGAATTCCTCACTCGGGAATCAAAATGTCGGGTATTCAATACAACAGAGAGAGATGAACAAGGGAGCAAAGTCAATGACTTTTTCCAACAGACAGAGGACCTGTACAATGAGATGAAATGGCAAAAGAAAATCAGGAGTAAGTACTGCAGTTTCAAAAAATACCTTAATTATGGTAAACCCCTGTTTTTAAGTCTTCAAATACTTTCATTTTAATAGTACCTTTTGTCTGCTCACTCTGATACTGCAACAGGCAGAACTGTTCAGGGCTTGAGGATGTAGGCCAGCAGAGACACTTGCATGCCACCCTAAAAGCGGTTAAATATGGAGCAGTTAGTAATATAAGTAATGTGTTCAAGATGGTGTTTTGGACTCCAAAAGTTAAACAGAGGGGTGGATGTAGTACTGGGTGTAGTTCTACTAAACTCAATAGCACTGTGCCTAATTAAGCCAAGCCCCCTAATATTTAACAAAAACATGTGTAGCTGCATATTTGAGGTTTGCAGATTCCTAAAAGGCCATTAAAAACTTGTAAATGTCAGTCACTTGAAAACGTCCCTCACCAGAACCTCAGCTGCTTTAAATCTGCCTGACTCCCATGGAGTCAGTTCCTTTCTGCCAGTTCACATCAGCCTTGCTTGATTAGGCTGCCTTGTGTCCCAGTCTGTTATGTCCCATGGTAGAGGCGCACGTACCAGCTACTTGCAGATCTGACAACCACAGTCATGATCACAGGGGAGAGATTAAAGCAGGGACCCAAAGAGAAGTCAAGCCAAGACTGCCAAGAAGCAGTCAAGCCAAGCCAGGTATCCTGAGATTCTTGTTTAGTTCACCAGTGGGCATTACAGCTGCTCGCCCTCACCAGGAATGGTGCTGCTGCTACTGATGTCCCAGGGACAGGAAGCTCCTGCCACCTCAGCTGCTGTCAACTCTGCCCTTTGCTTTTGGAGCACAGAATCAAGGCTGCAAACTAATTAAGCATCTGCAGTATCCTGGAGGGATAAGGAAGGAAGTTATATTTTATATATGTATATAAATAAAAATAGACAAGAGTGATCATTCAGTGCTAAAATTCAAATGCCATTGGGGTGGTACACATCAGATGGTCATGGCATCATTATGCAATTATGAAGGAGGGTAAGAATAGGATCTACGGTCAGAGCAGCAGAGAATTTGGATAGTCAGAGCAATATGGTTTAATGTAGCATCTTTAATGTGATGGAAACATGGATATTGTTTGCAGTTTTTACAAATGACAATTCCCAGGCTATAATTTTCAGAGGCAGTAGTAAGTCTTCAGTTTGAACCCTATTGACTCAGGCCTGCTTTCCTTGATAGCACTATAAGAACATGTCTGCACTGACAAGCTGACCAAAGTAGAAGTTAGGAAATAAATTATTCCAAAATAACTTGCTATATGCACAGTATTTGGGAATAAAAGTCACCGTATTGTAGAAAAATTACTCCAGTAACAAAATCATATCTGTTGGTTTTGCTTAAGAAACACAAATAAAAGAGCTCGACACTACATTTACATACACCAGACCTGCCTAATGCTATAAGCAAAGAAAATTGGTTTATTTTTATTCAGAAAAGATATTCCTCAATTCCTTTCATCAGTGGAATGGCCCACAAATCTCCATGTGTTTTTTTTTTATTTTTATTTGAAAAAATAATACAGGTTGAGGCTCAGTTCATTCTTTAGCCAGATGTCTGTTAGCATGCAGTCTGTGTTGCTTAAATTGACAGGTATCATTTGCAACTGCTCCAAATACTTAAATCTCAGCAGTCAACAGCATAAGGTTATCACAATGAAATCTGAATATTTACCTAATCATAATTGAAGTCTATTTAGACTAAAGCCTGGGACAGCCATAGTCAGTTGAATGACTGCTGTTTCTAAAATGTTAGCTGGGTGCAAGCAAGCCAGGAATATGCTCTGCGTGCTTGCAGCACGTTCTCAGTACTTTAAAATCTAATTATTAGGAATACGTCATGTTCAAATAGATAAACCTCTCTGGCTAGAGATCTTCTCATACTATTGAACACAGAGTCTTGTTTTAAATGTTCATTTAAACCTCTGCATGCTTGCAGCAGGTTCTTGGTATTTTAAAATCCAGCTAATAGGAATACATTCTGTTTGGATAAACAAAACTCTCTGTCTAGAGATTTATTCACACTATCACAAGTAGAATCTTGTTTTAAATGTTCATTTAAACATATTGTAGTGCTGTCACACATGTGAAATGCTTGCCTGAGTCTTAGTACCCTCTGATCTTGTTCCTAGCCTTTTTGCTGAATCCTTTATGTGACTCTGGACACAAAATCTTAACCCTGTTTTGCCCTATTTCCCTTTATAGTCTTTTCTAACTAGGTTATAGGTTCTCTGGGATGTAGACTATTTCTCTGTATTTGTACAGCACTTCACATATGGTGATCACGGTTTCATTTGAGTCCTTCTAAGCAGGAGTAAAGAGCTGTTTGTCTGCAGGTAACCTTGGACATCTGAGGATCATGCAGGAAATAGTCAGCTTTCATAAAAACAAATCCTACTCAGACCAAATTTTCACCTGCTCCCTAAAGTAGATCAAGATGTATTTAGGTTGACAGAGGTGGGGAAATACCACAGCTCTGAAACCTTGCCTATTCCAATGGTTTTTTAATAATGTCGTCAGTGTACTTGGTCCAGATGGGTCATCTGGATGACCTGTTCTGAGTCTTCTGGTTGACAGGCACACAGAGTGCTAAAATGTATTTTTTTGCTTGATTTTGTGTCTCGATGCACAGAGGCTACAGATTCAGAGTCAGGTGAAAAACTCTTCACAAAAGATCTAGTCCTAAAACCTGAGCAGAGGCAAACCTCTCACATTTAATAAACTGTATTGGGATCTTTGGATTAAAAACTCTGCTTAAAACTAAGTTTTATGGCAAACCTATGCTTAATATTAGTTTAATTTATTTTAGATATCTGCATATTTTCTTCATTAATCTATATTTTTAATTCCCTAGGGGTCATTACTGATTGAGTTCCCACCTACTTTCATTTCACTGATTGCTGCTCTTCTCCCCATTCTAGATAATCCACCCCTCTTTTGGTTCTCCAGACACATCTCTCTCTGGGGGAGCATTTCCTTCAACCTTGCTGTATTCATCAATTTAGCAGTTGCTCTGTTCTACCCCTTTGGAGATGATGGAGATGAAGGCAAGTGGAGTTTGGTTTTATTTTTCCTTGTAATTTTAAATGCTTTCAATACTAAGGTAACAGCTATATAAAACCGCATCTTCAGGTATCCTTGTATCTGCAGAAGCCATTTAGTACCTTCTAAGTAGGTACCAAATGTCTGAAATGTGGTAGTTGATCTTCTACCTATCTACCTATCTACCTATCTATCTTGTCACATGGCCCACAGAATGTGAAGTAAAATGGACAGAACATAGTTGCTAAGATCATCTAGATGATCAGGGCTAATTCTGCCATATTGCAGTATACTACTGCACACATTGAGTTACAGCTTCTGAGCTGAAGTAGGATTCCTGGCAGCAGAGGGACAGAGATTCCTTAGAATTGACCAAACTGAATGACTTGCAGTCTTAAAAGCATATGGAATAGAATGATTTGAAAACTAGCTTCTTGGCTTTTGACTATTTTGTTTATTGGGATAAAAGGGCATAACTGTTACAGAGGATAAATGCATTACATAATGATATGCTTAAAACCTCTGATTCTGCCTTTGCTTCATCACATGCCACAGGAAATATCACAAATAATAAATTTCATTAAGTAAATGCAGCAGAATAGCAGGAAGCCTCTTTGAATCCAAAACAAGCTTAATTGGGATAAAGGAGACTAGTTCAGAATACTGGTAATGGGACTAGAGCCATTCACCTCTAGGTCTTTGGTTTGTATACAGTCCAGTCAGTAATGTGACTGAAAGTCAGGTCTGCCTGATGGCATGTGAG
The DNA here is from genome assembly GCA_039877255.1 of Loriculus beryllinus. NCBI lineage: Eukaryota > Metazoa > Chordata > Aves > Psittaciformes > Psittacidae > Loriculus > Loriculus beryllinus. The sequence continues at coordinate 46,546 of JBCJKH010046975.1, read as the reverse complement.
CTGGGCTAAGTGGAAGCAGTCCAGCTTCTAGTAGATACATGTGCTTTTCACAAATACCAGAGTTGGCACTAGCAAACATTCCTGTTGGGTGGCTAAACAGAAAGGCAGCAGATTAAAATATATTGGCATGGAGACCACGTTGCCCTTTCACCCTACAGGGTGGTCTCTGCAGGTCATGGCACAGGCATCGCTGCAGAAAAAGGGAAGCATTTGTACTTAGTTCTTTCCTGTTTGTAAACTGAAGAGTCACTTGGAGTGTGCACACATTACAGCCCATGCACAATAAAAGGAGAAATAATGAGTTAAAAATAAACCTTTAAAATGCTAAATTTTAGCTAATCTGTACTCACAGAAATCCTCTGGTCTTTAACCAGTAGGTATTAATGCTTATTTTGAACTGCAGATTTATATAGCATTAGTTTAAGTGGCCCCAGTAATCCAGTGATCTCAGCAATAGCACATTTCAGGATTCTAGTTCCTAGTGCTTGTAAAAGCAAAAGCAATTCCTAAGCAATAAACAATAGGTGTGGCCAAATGGGATTATCAAGTCATCCTTAAGGATGTTTAAGGAACTAAGCATCCTTAGTACTGGCCTCCCCTTCTACCAAAAACTGATTTAACAGCCAGAATTTGTCTTCCGTTTTTCTGCTTCACCTTGCATAAGCCCACCTATACTCACATGTCTGAGGTGTCTGGGCTAATCTAATCATCCCGAGAATGCTGCCTTTTAGTAGATACCTGCAGCTCTTACAAAATATGACATAAGCAATATTTGCACTCCAGAGGACTCCTTGCTTCCAGCTTGCCTGTCTGCACATGTTACTGGTGTGGGTCCTCTGAAGTGAAACTGGTTGACCTGCAGTAGGGAAGAAGGCAAAATGGTTTGTTAAAGAAACGGTGAGTGCTTTGGCCTTACCTTTGAAATCCACTTGGAAGTTATTTTTTAGGATCCATTAAAAGTTTGCAAATCTTACTGGTGAAGAAACTGACCTTGAACCTCCTGCCAAGGATATAAACGCTCCTGGATTTTGGAAAGTTCAGATGCCATCTGAATGTTCAGGCCTCATTTCATTGTTTTCTAATCCCACTGATGCTGTTTAGCTGTGTATTCGTTGCCAAAGAGATAGCATGATTTCTATTGTGAGTCTAGCTAAATTTTCTATTCCCTTCTCCCCCATCACTGACCTCTCAGTTCATCTGTTAACAATAGAAGTCAGTGCACAAGTGCAACAGTGCCCCAAGATCTGAATGTGCTTTTTATATCACAGCAACATGGTGTTTTTCCAGGGCTTTAAGCAGAGGAGAGAAGGGAAATCAGGGGCACTGCTCAAAATTCAGGGAGAGCCTGAAGCCAGCATCTTGCAGAGCAGCAGAGACTGACTCTGAAGGCTCACATGCCCGCAGGAACTCGGCAAGACCTGGGACCTGCTGCTTCTCCAGGAGCAAGGCACAACTATTCAACTGCTCTCGGCAATGCAGATGCTGCCTGTTCCTGCTAAATTCCCTGTGGCTGCCTCTCATTACAGCGAGCGCCTTGCTCCTGTGCAGAGGCGGAGACTCCTGCTGAACACCCGCAGCCCTTCAGGAGAGAGGTGCTTTTTTAAAACCGGGGTGCTTTGGTGCTGTTGAGGATCAAAACATGACACTGCAGTGCAGTGCCACTTGCTGCGACGACCCAAGGACCGGTTATTTCTGTAGCTGAGTAATCACAGAATTAGACTGGAAGAGCCCTTAATGATCCCTGCAGAAGGGAGGTGATAAGTAGCTTGCTCCAGGAGAAGGGTAAACTGTTTCATCCCTGAGCACTCCCTGGATTTTAATGGAAATTTCATAAACTGCTCTTGTTATTACCTGTGCAAAAATCAACAATACTATGATAATAATAGCTCTCACTGCAATTAGGGCAAGTTGTGGTCAGCAGTTGTGGTGCATGAATCACACTTTTTGTTAGCTATATTGGCAAAGGAATTGATATTTTGGATCTGTTTCATGGTGAAAAATGGACTCTCCAAAGATGCCTTTCTGAAATCTCCCTTTCTCCTCTACACAGGCACGCTCTCTCCGTTGTTTTCAGTCCTCCTTTGGGTAGCAGTGGCATTTTGTACAGCAATGCTGTTTTTCATCTCCAAGCCTGTTGGTATTCGACCCTTTTTGGTGTCTGTTATTCTCAGGTCTATATATACTATAGGTCTTGGTCCTACCTTGATACTTCTTGGTGCTGCTAATGTAAGTACTTCAGAAACAAGCACAATTTCTCTTTCAGCAGAAGCAGAGACATTAAGGGTCTCCTATTAAAAAAGCCTTTAATTAGAGCTGTGCAAAGAACTTCTTTTTCTGGTTCGCTGGTTAAGCCAAAAAAATAAATCCTTTCCAGTCATTGTGAAACAGCAGTGTCAGCAAAGTAGGAAGCTAAGAAAAAAGCTGGTTTGGTTTTGTGCATATGCAAATATTTGAAAAATAAAAACAATGTGAAATGTAAAGAAATATTCCTGAATATGGGCAATCAAATTTACAGTTTCTCATGTTAAAAGAATAATATTCTTTACCAATTCATTCAGCAATATTGACACAAATTTGTGAGATGATTCTGTTACATGAAATATATTTTTGAGAAGAAAAAGCTTTTAGAAATTAAATATACTCTCAGCCCTTTGCCAGATCTTTTAACTTAGACATGAGTAACTTTGCATGTTTACTGAGCTTGGTAAGATATACAGTCATCAGTCATGCTCACAAGTCATCTATTTAGATTTCTTCCTGACTGCTACAGCTCTAATTCACCTTAGCACAAAGTATTGGGCTATTTGCTACCAGCTCTGTGAGAATTTCACATACTTAAAACTACCCAGACATGTAGGTAAAGGTAAAGGCAAGTAAGCAGCACTTATCTTTGTCAAATCTGTGAAAGAAGAAAACATGTTAAATCCTCATTGCTTGTCCTGGACTATCAAACTGATGAAGTTAGTCCCTTTAGTATTTACTTCTGCATCACTGTTTGTTCAAGAGCAGTGAAGAATCTGATGCTGTTGCTTAAATGCTATACTTCAAAAATGCACCCAGTATTTTTCTTTTAGGGATTTTATGTTGAAAAACATAATCTGAAGGAAACAGTAGGTCTCTCACACACCCCACACACTTTCTGTTGTGTTACTCTTGTTCTCTTTGTAGTAGCATGCCTAGCTGGTCCTGCATAGTCGCAGGTCCAAACTCAAAATCTCCCTCCTTGGTTTTTTTTTTAATGCATTATGACAATAATCCCACCCTACCTACTCACTAATGTGATAGGAGTAAATCAATGTAATGAGGCACAGTGCAGTGTTAGAAGGGTGATGTGCTTCCACTTACTCTTATGGCTCATTCCCAGTGTACGCTGGTTGTTGGTTTTCTTTCATCTCACTCTCATTTTAGTCAAAGCAACCTATCTGGACTTTTCAGGCACTACAGCAATGCAAACAATAAATAACAGGATTTTTCTGACGGAATAAACCTACCTTTTGTTACCCTCCACAGCTTTGTAACAAAATAGTGTTTCTGGTGAGCTTTGTTGGGAACCGTGGAACTTTTACTCGTGGCTACAGAGCGGTTATCATGGACATGGCTTTTCTCTATCATGTAGCATATGTCCTGGTCTGCATGCTGGGCCTCTGTGTGCACGAATTCTTCTACAGTTTCCTGGTAAGTATGTTCTTCTGTGGAGGGGAAAACTTTGCAAAAATAGAAAATACCGTTACCCATGCAGCTGTCTTCAATTTCTTCCTGACAGTCAAGCCAAATCGTGTGTATTTTTAGCATACTGTTGTGTGCTGCCCCTTAGGAGCTGCTGTTTCCATTAGAACCTGTTGCTGTTAGGACTTACTTTATCTGGTTCAGAGTTGAAAGTTTGCCCCTTTCTTTTCAGACAATTATACAGCCACTCCTTATTCTCCCCCTTCCCCAGCATACATACATTCAGCGTCCATTGTTCTGTATCTTGTGTCAATCTCTTCAGGACAGGAGTTGTCCACTGGTGTGTACATCATACCTACACCAAAAGATCTCATTCCTCAGTTCATCTTGCAGCCCTAATAAAATAAATAAAATTTTAAACAAATTACTTGGGAAATGGGGATGGCATGCCCATGGTGTAGCAAGAAGATTCATCACTTTAAATGTATCCCACTTCATTTTCTTTTGTTGCCATTACCCAGATGGAATGCCTTTTTATAATATGATACAGGTGCAATGAAAATGAATCATACAAAATTATGCTAAACTCAGCTAACTGCTCCCTTCATGCTGCATAGCAGTAAAAGGTATTTCACTGCTTTTGTTTTCTAATCCTTTTGCTTGATACTGGAATGTGTGAAACTTGCAGGAAGACTGACTAAATTGTGGTCATTTACATGGGTTTACTTTCCTGTTGTCATATTTTTCACAGCTTCCTGAATAATGGTGAGCTCCCAGCCTTTCACAGAGGTGTGTTAAACACACTAGAATTTTTAGGGGTTCAGTGCTTACTCTGGTAGGGTGCCTGCTGAAGTCAGGTTTTCCATATCTTGTCATTAAAGTCAGTTTCAAAGTTTGGCCAGATTTCAAAGGAACCAAGATTTGTGGCTGTAGCTGCAGGACCTTTATCAAATGAATGTAACTTTTCTGCTTAAAAAATGCACAGCGAATTCTCTGTTATTCCTTCAATGAGTAAGGTGATCTCTATCTTGAAATATTTTCCAAAGTGTCAAGTAGTTTAAGAAACATTTTATGTACTTACTTTTTTCAGTGACTGCTATTGACCAATGTCCATGATTCAGGGATATTATAATTGCCAGCATTCCCAAGTTCCTTCCAGGTGTTCACTTTGTACTGGATATATTCTAAACTCTGAGATTTGTTCCTCATTCTAAGCTTTGTCTTGTACGGAATGAATGATAACTGCCTTCCCTCTTTCTTCATTTAAGATTAATCCTTCCACAAATCCTTCCACAGACCTTGTGAATTGTGGCTAATACCTTCTTCTGTGGACCATTTTGATAAATCATAATGTGTCACTATATCTGTAATCTGAATGTTTTGAAGTGGAAATACATATATTATAGATAAGGTGGAAAGCACTATGGAACATCAGTAGAACTGTAAGAGAAAAAAGCTATATTTTCTTGAAAAGCTCTTATCAAGTTTAGTTGCTGTTTTAGGCTGTTGACATTTAAAGCAGTATTATCTCGATGTGCATTTTAAATACCAAGAAAGTATATAGTGCATGATGAAGAAGAGCGAAAGTTTCTAGTTTTCCACAAACATTGCAATGAATTTAACTTTGTCCTAAAAAGAGATGGCCCTGATTGTGTACATGCGAGTGACTTTTAAATGATGCCATGAGCTCAAAGAAACAGTTTACAGATATGCAATTAGTTACACGCATGAGTGCATTTTTGAGTTGTAGCCCACGTATGTTTATCAGATGGGAGATAACATGAACAACTGATTTGCAGATACATATCAATACTATGAAGAAACTGGTTTTTAATGTTAATCTAACCCTGGTTTTGACATGGGGAAACAATGATCTTACTGATAACTGTTAATCACATTTGGATCAGGCTCGTATACACTTTGTGACTTTGGACTTGACTTAAAGTTCTGTGCTAGATTTTCTCCTCATATAAGCATGCCCAGCTCCCACTGAAATCAATGTGTGTTTATGAAGATGAGAATTTAGAACATGACTATGTATGTTTCAGTAGTTCAGATTGTTTTCCTATGTAGCATCTATATATTGCCTCATTTCTGTTCATTTTTCCACTCTTTGCTTTTCTCAGCTGTTTGATCTGGTCTACAGAGAAGAGACATTGCTAAATGTGATAAAAAGTGTTACCCGGAATGGTCGTTCCATTATCCTCACTGCAGTGCTAGCACTCATCCTAGTTTATCTCTTCTCCATCATTGGGTTTCTTTTCCTGAAAGACGATTTTATCATGGAGGTCGACAGGTTGAAAATCAGAACCCCTGTTGCAGGTAGGTTTTTTATATCAAAATTTGCTTCTGGCATATACCTTTTCTGTCTGCCTAACCTAACTTTCATCTAAAGAAATAAAATTTCTTTCTTTGTATCTGTGAGAGCAGAGCTAATTCTATATACCTTAGAACTCAATTAAGTCTCTGGGTAAAATTGATGTTTGTAGGGATGTTTCAGAATAGGCTTATCTGTTGAAATACTAAAATCTAACACATTTGATTTATTATGTTTTCTTTTCAAACTTGTGCTAATAGAAAAAAAAAGTACTTGTGTTCCCTAAGTATTTGGAAGAGCAATTCAAAGTTGATTATGTTGGTTCTTATTCTACCTTAGAAGCAGCTCATGCTATTTTCTGTGTTCTGTATGAGGCATGTGACCTTAATATGTTCAGTAGATGTATTCATTTGATTGCTTTTTAATCTTCATCCATCAGGAATTTATTACAGAATCTATACTTCTACTAATAGGAGGCTTTCCTGGGGTATCTTTTAAATTTAGTGTGTATTTCATGATCAACATTAGTGTATACTCCAGGCTTCAGTAAAATCATTGGGAGGTTCTTCATCAATTTTAAAAAGGTCAGCTTTCTGGAATGAGAGATTTTACCAATGTGAATAGAGAGTTACAAACTTGTTTTGCTAGAAAAAAGCTACGTCTCGTCTGTTGAGATCTTATATATGCTGCCAACCAGCCTGCTGGGAGCACGGGCAAAGTAACTGTCTGCATAGAAATACCTGAGAATAGCTTGTGATTAAATTCCTCAAGGCATGATTTTCCCAAATGCTGAGCTTCTCAGACCTGCACAGAAGCACAGAACAACTAGTGGAATCCACCCTGGACTGTGTGTACTCAGCATTTGCCACCCTTTCCTTGAATTTGTTACTTCAGGATCTAAAGCACACAAACAAGGCAAAGGTCATTCAAGACACATGGGCATGATGCATTCATGTAGCTGTTTTGATATCACATGAAAAAAAATGAACCTGACAGATTTCTTTAATGTAACTTGTTTTTTTTGCCAAGGGGCAAAAGGGCTGTGGTGTGGGTATATTCTTGCTGGCTTTGTACATGCCTATTCCTTATCAAAAACTCTTCAAGACAATATGCGGACTGTATATTGATGGGACATTATGCATCCCAAGACAAGTGCTTTAAGTATTTTCCTTATAAAGTAGCAGAAAGAGAAAGCCAGAGCTCATGTTTTCTGTGTTACACAGAGTCTTAGACTTTTGTTGTACAATTTTGCCTTGATTTTTTTTTCCTTAAACCTTTTTGTATCTCTGATTTGAAATGCAGAAAATTGTTGAAGATGCACAAGTTAAAATTGGTTTGATAAAATAAAGCTGATGTACACATTAACCCACTTGGGAATGTTAAATTAGTGTTTTACACAAACCCATACATATTTACAAATGAGTGCCAAACTGTGTTATAATCCTTGAAAACTCTTAAATATTCTACATTCTGGATAACTGACATCAGCTTGGTGTCCTTCTTGTGAGCTTTTGTGAATAATTTATGTAATGGATTTAGAAGTGACATTATTTTCCTATCTGACAGTTGTTTCTTGCTTTGAATGTACATTTTTCTAACAAGAAGTAGCAGCATTTGATGTAGATTCATTAATTTCAGGAGATGAAATACTGTGATATACAGTAAGTATAAAACTGTGGTTTTGTTCCTTGTGATTGCTTTGAGCTGTTGAGGCAGACCGTTTGAGGAAGGAGGTGTTGGTGGCATAATTTGTTCTGCTTTTTCTTCTCAACTTTCTGACTCAGTAATTTGCTTCTAGAAAATAATTATATCAAATTTAGTATCAAATGTAGTATCTGTCTTTTTTGTCAGTATCATGCTTTTTCCACAGGTATTGGTGATGTCCCCACTACAACCCTCACATCAATCATGGGAGCCTGTGCAAAAGAGAACTGTTCTGCAAGCACCCCTATTAATAATCCAGGTCAGTAAAAAAGTTTCCCCAGACTGATGATCAATTAAAACTGAGATATTTGTGTGGCATTATAGTGGAGACATTTGCTAATGTGAGAAGTGATGATCCTTGCTTTAAGTGCTCAACTTCTGCAAGGCTTGAAGCTTATCTAGCAAGTTGTCTGTAACGTGAGTGCTTCCCACACCTGATTTCCAGTTACCGTGACATTAATTTTGTTATTAAATGAGCTTGCTGAATCATTATGCTTGAATGTAAAGGCTGCTTCTTTCCAACTGACTGAGCTGAAAAGGAAAAGCTTGCTGCTTATCTGCAGCGTCCTCACCTGCACACACTGAGCCACGAGCCACTACTGGACCCATTTAAGGCCACAGAAGTTGATTTAAAGGGCATAACATGTATCAGCAAGCTATTGTGTATACTTTTTAAGTGTATCTAGCCCAAGGTTGTAGTGTAGTCAGAAGACCTAATAGCCCAGATCTAGGATCAAGCTACTATGTCTGAATGAGTTGTGGTGGCTCAGCTAAGCACAGGCAGCAGTCCATCTGTGCATTCTTAGCTTGTGGCAAATGCAAGGAAATGCGGACTGTTGCATTTTCACACCATAGATGTGTTATTTCATGCTTGTGGCAAGTGAAGAGCTTAATTGCTCTGGTTCAGCAGATGAGTACACCTGGGTTTACTTTCATACCTGCATTATGAATATGACCTGTATGTCAGAAAGACAGACGAGGGCCATGAAGGATGATCAGAATGCTGGAGCACCTCTCCTGTGAAGGCTGGCTGAGAGAGTTATGCTTGTTCAGCCTAGAGAAGAGAGGCTTTGGAAAGACCTTACAGCAGCCTTCCAGTTCCTAAAGGGAGCCTACAAGAAATCTGGAGAGGGGCTTTTTACAAGAGCCTGTAGTGATAGCACGAGAGGGAATGGCTTTCAACTGAGAGAGGTTAGATTTAGATTAGACCTTAGGAAGAAAGTGGATAATCGACAGGCTTAAAATATTTATTGCCACAGTTGCCTGTGGTTGCCGGGGGCTGCAACTGAGGACACAAGTCATCCCTTCCTATCCTGTGTTCCAGTATAAAGCTGTTTCATAAGCTTTTTTCTTCTACTAGTAATTTTTGAGGTTTTAGGATCAAAGACTTCAGGAAGAGGCCTATAAAAGTAGGCTTTTTCTCCCCAGCTGGTGTGTAAACAGTCCTCATAAACAGCATGGGAAGCTGTCTGACTAGATAGAGAAAACAGTCTAAGAGCTATTGGCAAAGCTGCTGCATTGAAAGAGTAATCAATCAGTCAAAAGAGGTGCAATGTGGCTTTTGCCAAACTCTTTAAATGATAGAAATCTCACAATTCTTATTGTTTGGATACTATTTAATTTAAAATTAAACAATAATTAAGGGGGGCTGTACAAAACATCCACATGCACTGTCACTTAATCTTGGAGAAGTTTTATTTATCTAGTAACATTCAAAAACCAGCATTTTGCAAGAACAGTTTTGCTCATCATTGCCAAGGAGTCACCTGTCAAAAGGTAGTGCTCTGCCTTCGGTCTTCTCCTGGGACAGTCTCCCTTCTGGCAAAAGCATGACTAGTGGAAAGCAGAGCCTGAGATTTGGACAGATTCATGTTGTAGCAGCATGAAGGAGTCCACAGCTGTCTGCAGGAAACATTATATGTTCCCAGTGCATCTTAGGTCCAGAGTGGAGACATAAGTAAGTTGCTTTTCAGATCAGGTCATTGCTGATCATTTATTCTGATGAGATTCCACTTCTTGCTTGAGTTTCACTGGTTGAGTGTGTGCTCAGTCATTGCTCATGCTGGGAGCCAGTCTGCTCTGCTCAGAGAGCATCTCCTGTCTGCAGCGTGCTTCCTCACTGCTGCATTGAGCTGTCAGCATAAAAATACTTTGTCTTACCTCCCTCAGGAGTCTCCCACTCTTCACTCCAAAGGCATTTTCCAGATCACTTAAGTCTTTGCCTGGTGAAATGCTTAATCACTTAAAGGAACTTCCCAGCCTACAGTACATGGCTCTGTGTTCTGTAGCCCACAAAGACCCGTGCTAGAAAGCTGCACAGATACCTGTTTGTGAAAGAGGACATTTTCAAAGACTCATTCCACTCCTAGGCCTGGTACTGCTCTGTGCTAATTCACCTAGATCCATGCAGGCACTTGTGTCTCTCCTGCCTATGCTCGTGCTGGAAATCAGGCCCAGAAGCCAGGTAGCTGTGGATCATCAGATGAGGATTTTTGAAGGAAACCTTCCTATAATACCACTTACTGCTCCATGATTAACACTGTGGGGTGGTCTTAGTGCCTAACCTGCATTACCTTTGAATTAAACTTGATCAGATGGCAGCCTACCTAATGCTGTGTATCTACTTACTCATGGATCACTTATCAGAATGGAGGTGACTGCAAGTAAACCCCCTGAACCGCAGTGTCGATCCTGGGTCCTTCTTAACAATTCACTCTACAGATCCCCTCACTTTGGTATGGACATAGTCTGTGTTGACAGGAGCTGAGTCTATGCTCTGAGTGCTGCTGAGCACTAGGGCAAACCAACTGAGGCAAAACATGAGCCTGCAAGGTTACCTCGCTCCCAGAGTGAAGATAGCTCTTGTTACTCCACATGTGGGAGTGGAAGAAGAGTAGACATAAGGATGTCTGTACACTCCCCATAGCCTGTATTACTGCACTGGAGATTTTTGCCAACTTTGGGCTGTCTGCTTTCTGATTCTCTGGCAAAGAACTTGCAATCTGAGCTTGCTCTTCTGGGTGCAATGTGGGATGGTGATTCTCTGTGTTGTGAGACGTGCCAGTCAGCTGATGAGTAGCATCTTGCATCTCTCTGAAGCTTGCTCTCAATTTGCATCTCAGTGGACATGAAGACTTGTGAGTTAGGTTTTCTAGTAGGCAACTTTCTCTCATGTTGCAGCTTCCAGTTCTCAGCTCTGTTTTATCCTCATCATTCCCCAGAATCTGAACATCCACTGTTACCAGCCCCTGACACTGGTCTTGTGACCAGTGAAAATCTTCTTCAGTAGTTATCTAAATGAAATAGAAGCTGTGGCTTTTAGAAAAGCTTTTAATTTATCTTGTGGATGATGATCTTCTCAAGCACAGATATTAGCTCCAAGAAAAATGGTGGAGTAATGTTTGGGAGGAGCTAAAAAAGCAGACTACAAAAGCAAAGGAGATTAGTTGGTATGACTAATATCACCATTCTAGTAAAAAAATTCCAGATGTGATAGGGAAAAAAGTTTTATTTTCAGTTATCCTTTCAATTTCAATATTTAAGCTGCTATTTTTTAAATCTGGAGTTATTAGTGGTAGTATTGTCTGTAATGACCGTACAGTAGAGCAGAGAAGTTTATCCTGATGTCTGCTTCTGCTTTTCTTTTTGCTCAGAGTTCCTTAAATCAGGAGTTTTTTCTCATTTAATTTGCTTGCGTAGCAAAAGCAGCCATGGCAAAATCAGCAGATACCAGCTCTGTTCTGCAAATACCAGTTGTGAGGCATACACCACAATTAGGGAACCCATGTTTTAAATCAAAATTGCTTGTCTGTAATGTGAGTGTTTTCAGTCAATTCAATTTATCATAGTCTATCTGGTGCCCCAGATGTGGTGGTTTGGGGCTGTTAAATATGCTGTTTCAGTTAACTATTGCAGCAGGATGTTGTTATTTATTAAACTGGTTACAATAAGTGCATGAAGCAAACCAAGTGAGAATTTCTGCCTTCACTGCTTAAGCAAATGTATCCCTAAAGAGAAGGGAAGGCAGGAGAAATGGCAATCACAGCCCTGACCCTTCAGTGCAAGCCAGCAGGACACAGGGAACAACTCAAGCAGGGCTCTTCAAAAGGAGGCTCTCAATGCAGCCGCAGCATGGGGGTGAGTGGTGGTGGGAGGAATTCTGGCCAAGGCAGACGAAGTTTCCCCAGGGACTAGTGTTCCAGCCCAGCTCCTCTGCACGTTCAAATATCTCCTGCACAATAGTACCCTCTGTGGCTCGGCCAAAACCACGCAACAGCTCTGCAGCAGAGATAAGAATAGAATCCAAGTTTTGAAGCTGAGGTCAGGGTGAGTCTTTCATTTAATATATATCAGACCTGTGCTTGGGCACACATGCTAGTGGAGAGACCATGGACAGATTTGCTGGTGTAAAAGCCAGCCCCTCCTTAATGATTTGAAATGCTAACATGACTTGGCTTGTACATGAGTAGGTAGAGGAATGATTTCACAGGAAGACAATCCTTTTATAAATGTGCTTCTAATTCTGTGTTTATATTGCTTCTCCTCTGTGTCAGCTGCTCACTTAGGAGGCCCACTGAAAAAGCAGTCACAGTGAAACCAGTTACTTGCAAGGAAAAGGGGTGCTCCCATGAATAGAGATGGCAGCTCTGGGTCATTAACAAGAGTTACTGGAGGGAAAACTGCTTGGGATTTTCTCTCTTCAGGCTAAGTATGCCTCATGTGCCTAAGTATGTCACCAGCACTGCAAATGCATAGGGTTGATTGGTGAAATTTTAGCTGAAGAATATGAAAGGCAGATGTGTATTGCAGTTGCTTTCTCTAATACAGAATTGTGGCTTTGTTTGATGAGTGATCGTTTGATGCTGCAGTTCCTAAAGCTGCTGCTCTCCTTTTTGCAGGTGAAGAGGAGGAGGATGGAATAGAAAGGACCTGCGACACCCTGCTCATGTGCATTGTGACCGTATTAAACCAAGGCCTGCGAAATGGTGGTGGTGTGGGAGACGTGCTCAGAAAGCCTTCCAAAGATGTAAGTGCTTTGGCTGAGTAAATGCATTACTCCCTGTTCATCTCATGAATGCCAAAGTCAATTTTTGGAAGTAATAGACAGTATTTGTATCTAGTCTGCTCTAATGTCACGCAGTTGATTTATCCATGTAATTTTTACATCCCAGATGGACTATTTCATGAGAAGGGCTAAGCTTAGTGATGATACTTGAAGAAAGGAACTCTAGGTAGTAGTTTACCCCTTGTGGAAAACTGGAGCATATTGTAACCTTCCAAGCATTGCTAAGAGGTGTTGCTAGACGGGATCACTTTTCTATTACACTAGGAATTATAAATGTAAATTTCTGAAAGTGATTGATTGATGAGTATATGTCAAGACTCTCAGCTATCATATACAAGGTGTATTTTTAGCTGAAATGCAGCATGACATCTGTCTTGGAGTAGGTCCTATTGTTTATTTATACTCAATTAGCATCAAAGTCAAGGCAGAATTTCATATATTATGGTATATGTCTTCTTCCAGAAGTTTCCTCCAAAATTGAGTCATTCAAGGACTATTTTTAACATTTGGGTGGTTTTATGCATTTTTATTTAAGTTCTAAAAGAACATAATATATGAAAGCAATCGAATGGCACTTTGCTCGGTAAGGCCATACCATTACACAAGGGTTACATTCACAAGTAGGATCTCTTGCAGGAGTCCAGAGACAAATAACTTGGATCTGGATGGAATTGCTCTTTGTGCTGGGAATAGGAATCTAGGCCCTATCTTATATGCATAGTCATCCCCGTGAAGTCTGTAAACACTTACAGACTTTGAAAATTACTGTTGCCACTTAGCAGTTATTTAATGCTAACTATATTAAAGCACTTCACGAAGGGAAGCACTATTATCCCAATGAATGTGTGGGGAACTGACAAAATCAGTGACAGCCGAGTTAGTGTCGGGGTGAAGAAAAAGGCTTCGGTTTTATGTTCCTCCTCCTTACACCGACTGTCGCCTCCTGTTTGCCACATAACACCTTTGCTATTTTCAGAGGTGTCAATGGGAGTCCAGTCCAGCCTTTGCAAGATGGAAAGTAGCTATGATGTGAAAACAAGACTATGATGAGATGAGGAATATAAGCACTTCATGAGTGTGCACTTGCACATGTGTATGTTTGTATGTATGTGCATCTTGTGTTCCGAAGAGGCACTTGCTATGCCTGCCCACTCTGAGACAGCTTACAGCTATGTGACTCTGTTAGCACAGTGCTAAAACCGTTTATATGCACTGCCTGGGCACACAGTAGCCTGGCCTTGGCATCACAGAAGCATGCTCCCCTGGCTTCCAGTTTTTTGGTGTAAAAACTTGGCATTGGACTGGAGTATTCCATAAAGACCTTCCATAAGCATATCCCTGTATGCCACAAAGAAGTATTAAGAACTATGATTGCTCTCAGTGAGTGCTGCAAACTGCATATCCCTGTTTCTGTACTGGCAAGGTAATTATCTTCAGTCAAGCACTACACTAATGCAGCTATGCTGCATCTGATACAAAAGCTAGTCTTTATGCTGTGTGAAACATAATGGACATTAGGAGTCTCAATGCTATAAGAGCACATGAAACTAAATCTTCTTTACCTAACCACATAGGTAGTCCCTCTCCATTTCTGTGAGTAAGGATAGGAGAATTTGGCATATGGAAAAAAAGATGCTTAGCTTTGCATAAGCTAACGTGAAAATATTGAATATTATAAAGTTGTCCTATTTTTGTATCTTATTGCAACTTTATTGTTGTTTCAGGAGCCCTTGTTTGCTGCACGAGTTGTTTATGATCTTCTGTTTTACTTCATTGTCATAATTATTGTTCTAAACCTAATCTTTGGAGTCATTATTGATACATTTGCTGATCTCAGGAGTGAAAAGCAGAAAAAAGAGGAAATACTAAAGACAACCTGTTTCATCTGTGGTAGGTGTTACTCAGTTATTGAGACATTTGATGGGAAAAGGAGTGAAATGAACTGTTCCTCAATAGATAAAGTGTGGACCAAAGGGTTCCATCTCGTATAAGGAAAGTGTAAAAATGTCAGTTTGGTTCCAGATTTCTTCCCTCTCAGTAAGAAAAAGATTAGGTTTATGAGTCAAAAGCTAGCTTTGCTAAGAGGTGGCTTTGCAGTCTCCACCCAGGATCTGAGGGAGAAGAGCTATGTCTCATACTCACATCATCGCTACTAATGGAGATGGTGCAGCTGCTGACTTTATTTCACAGAGTGTGACGCAGATGAAAGTACAGCTTGCTATTTCACAGCACAGTGCATTCCAGAAGGGTAACAACAGCAAAATTTGCCTGTTTCAGAAGGTGATATGAAACAGGGAATAAAAGAATTAAATGAAAACATCCACACAAAAGCCATGAATCTCTTCTTTGAGGTGCACTTGCAAAGGAGCAGACCTTCACTCCTCCATGTAACTTCAGAAATACCTTCTTTTTTGCAGACAGGGTGTTGTTTCCATTCTTGTACTTACAGAGATGAGTGTCGTGCAGAGCACACCAGCTTTAGTGTCTGTGGAAGGCTCCACAAGAGATCCGGGGAGGAAAGCTGTAACACAAAGGCAAACATTTATGAGCCCTGTTCTTCCTCACTGTGGTATCCTTCTTCAGAGATCTGACCCATTACAGGAAAAATGTAAAAATTTCTTATGACTGCAGCTCTGTAAAGATTGTGTGACTACAAAGCTGCAGAGATTCACACTCCCTGCTAGGTTTAAGCACACAAACAATCCCACCGCAGCTTAAGTGGAACTATTCATGTAGCTGATGCTAAATGTGTACATAAATCTTTGCAAGATCAGGACCTAGATTGCACGTTGTGTGCTCACCAGTATGGCTTTAGAAAGAAGCAGAGCCAACACTTGTAAAGCACTTTATAGCCCTCAGCATAGAAGGCACTGTAAAGCTGTAACATATTTATTACATTGTTATTGTTATTAAGAGGAAATATCACAAAAGAGAATAAATGCTGCGCTGAAAGAATCCTGTCAGGAATGCCTTCTGGCCTGGTATTTCTTGCCTGGCAGTTACTATATGTGGTTACAGCTTTTAAATTAAGATCTTTCAAATTTATGATCCTTTAAATTAAGTTAGGTTCCTTTCTCTAATGTATTTAAAAGATTTGCATATTTTACATTCAAGTCTATTTTTCTGCTTTATGTCCATGTCTTTTTGCAGGACTGGAGAGAGACAAATTTGATAACAAGACCGTTTCGTTTGAGGAGCATATAAAGTCAGAACACAACATGTGGCATTATTTGTACTTCATAGTTCTTGTCAAAGTTAAAGATCCAACTGAATACACTGGCCCGGAGAGCTATGTGGCACAAATGATTGTGGTAAGTCAATTTGGGCCCATGCTTTATGAAATGGAGAGATGCTCCTTGCAGCTAGAGCAGAGAATATCTTTCTTTTTCCCTCTCTCTGAACAATAGGAGGCATCGATCTGTATTTTTAAAGATATTTTCACGTGTCTTAGTCTGCAACAAAGCCCAGTCTTAAACATAATAAAAAAGATGACGGCACAGGCCATAGTCTCCAGCTTGTCATTTGTGCTCTCATGCTCTGTGGTTCCTGCAGCCTCATTAGCCAAACCAGGGGCAGAAGAGCATGCATCATAACATCTGCTGCTGCTCTGGCTTTGTCCAGTATCTCTGGGCTGTTGTCCAGAAAAATAACATCTCCTGCTGAACAGTGAAACACAGGGTCAGTGTTGAGGGGTAGTGCTTTTCTCCTAAGACTGCTCTGAACAAGCTATTGAAAAGACCAAGAAGAGCTGCTGCAGGGATTTGAAGAGCTACAGAAACTGCCTTGTGAAGCAGTGAGGGTATGACTTGGATTCAGAGAGAGAAATTTGATGACACTGGGGCAGAGAGATGTTCAATTACATTTCATTTCCAGCCTGCTACTGAAAAGGATTTGTTCTGGTGGGAGGGAGCTTATCTGAAAAATTCACTTTAATTTGTGGACTTCAGGGCTTGTCTCATTTGCCTATTACTTCTCTGCACCTCTTCCTCTACTTCCAGTGTATGATTATAAACTTTGCAAGTATGTTAAGTATTAATGTTTAATTCCAAGGGATACAGTAATATTCATAGTAAGTGTATTCATCCTGTGTCAGCACTGGTTTGACTTTCCTGATGTAATTCTCTAATGTATTTTATGTTTGAATTAATGGTGGGAACTCCTGTTTGAATATCTAAAATATTAATGGAAAAGCACCACAACACATGCGACCTCAAGCTTTGAGCTGGTTTCTCAAGGCCCCTGTTCCTCTGTGGCAGAATGCTGATAGTTTATGTGGTTAATAATAATCCAGATTTGGGGATTGTTAAACCTTGTGAAGGAAAGATTTTTTTTTTCCATGGGTATACAGAAGGTTAATGGTTGTTCTGGATGATGGGAGAGGTATATATGGATCTAGAAGTGTAAAGTTTACATGGCATGGAAGAGAGAGTGGAGGAGTGAGGCGAAACAAATGTTTGAACAAACTGCAAGTGGCTGGTGTGGGATCAGTGACTGTATCTTTGTGTAGTTTAAATTCCCCAGTACAAAATCTGAAGGTATGCTGCAGAAATACTGGTGCTGCATAGCTGAAGCAGTTGGGAGTGCTTGGGCGAACTGAAAAGGACTGTCTCACTTGGAGCCAGAAATTACTGTTATACCACAGGGTGCAAGGAATACTAAGAAAGAAAATACACTGAAAGAACAGAGTATTCTGGAAGTATGATATTCAACTGGAAGAAGAAATTTAGAGATACAGCTTTGCCTAGGACCAAAAGAGGAGTCAAAAGGAAAACCCTGGGAGGTAGTTTTGCAGCTGCCAGCTGATGTAGTGTAGGTGTTTGGTGTGTTTCAAACACAGCATGATAGTAATGAAATTACATGATGAGCGTGTGAGATGTACTACGTTCAGTGCAGAAATTAAGCTTGAGGTACAGGTTTTGTCCTGAAGAGAGAGAGAAGCTGATTCAGATTATGGGACAGCCTGAATGCTGAGTGACCATTTTTGTGATGCTGGGAGAAGTGACCAAGCTCCTGGTAAGAGACCAAGTCCCATTTAGGAGCTGGCACAAGAAGGGCAGACTTCAAAGGAACCTTTCACAGGGGAACTGGGGCTCGCCAGTGAAACTGAGTTGTTGTTGAATGAAGCTCTCTAGGGGTTGTATGGGATGTGACAAATATTTATAAAAATAGGGTGTTTGGAAGAACAGGGCAGTCTCAGGACCTCTTTGAAGAGGACAAGTTGGAATGACATTTTATATTTGTGGTGATACAGAATATGGCTGCAAACCCTCTATGAATCATACTGCTGGAAAAGCTTTCTTAACTCTACTGGGTTTTATTATGACTAGGTATGCCTTTTATGGCTGCTTTTGTAGCATTAATGGATCAAACCCAAATTCTGCATTTTCACAGGCGGATTACTTAGAGAGCATTTCTAATCAAATCCAATCTTCAACGTTCAGATCCATCCTTAAATACATGTAGGTCAAAGCTTTGGAGTAGGCTGCAGTAACTTCTTTAATAGAAAGTAGAGTTTAGTGCCAAATATCATCCTCACTACTCCTACAACTGTAGTTAAGAACCAATTATTATTTGTACTTGTCTACTACTGTCTTGCAAAGTATTACAAAAAGTAACAGCAGAATAAGTATCATGATTAAGTATCAGAGAAAGTATCTACTGTTTCTGGTAGTCTCTTTTCTCCATTGCACAGACCCATTAGGACCCAAAAATATGACCGTCTATATTATGACTCTCAGTCTTTTTTGTGTCATTGCTCTAGCAAACAGTGAAGCTTCTGTTTTGAAGGCTTGCTGGTAGCAGAATTGGAAAAAAACAGAAATACTATGGTTTTCTCACTTGGAATATCATTTGAAAGGCTGGGTGCCAAAAGCAATGGGAATTATTTATGCATCTAATTGCGCTTTTTCCAGTTCAGGAAGGGGAAAGAAACTTGTAGGTGATGTTGTACACACCTGTCACTCAAAGGGCAGTATTTTTGCAGGTTTACATGTTCACTTGTATCGCTGTTCCAGGGGTGGCTTGTTTCAAGGCATTCCAATTATCTTGTGTGTGTCTGGCCTCAAAAGACCTTGGAGCAGAGGACTTCTTTTGCTTTCTTCTTCTGGACTGTGGACATCAGCACTCCAAACTCCTAATGTTCCCTGTGATTTTGATTTTCCCAGCAGCTTTGTATTTGCTTCATTGCTTAGCATTCTGCTCTGAGCAGTGACAGAAGTAATCAGTAGTTACACAGCTTTCATAAGGCAAGGTATTACTTTTTCTTTTCCTTTTTAGAAAAAGGCATCAAGTTATAAAATGTATAATGACACATGGTTTATTCACCTCTAGGTTTTCAGACAGTTACTTTATGGAGACGTTTGTGGGAATAAAGCACTTCAGATCTTCCAGTGATGCCCATTCTTCTTGCACACTATCTCATATCAGTTATCGTGTGAAATATTAATGAATATTAAATCAGGGCAGTAGGTTTTATTATTTGTTTGTTTTCCAGGCTTCTTTTATGAAGTCAGATAGGTATTATACAATATCCGAAAAGACAGAAACTTTGAAAAGCTGGCTACATGCCTTGCATTTGCACTGAGAACCTGCATGAATGATTCCCCTATTGAATTTTCATGCCTGCAGAAAAGAACTTATCTGACCCATTTGACCAGACATACCATCCTTAGCAAACCTAGAGAGATGCACGTAACTTGTATTACATCGATACAGCAATCTTTGAATGTGCCTTGTGTCCATTTGTCAGAGGAGACAGTTTAATGCGATAACTGGAACAACGAAGGTTAACATCCATATTTTTAGACTTCTCTTTTCAGAGATGCAATTTGTACATGCAGATTTCACCTAAACTATGGTAGCTCTAAATAGATAAATGGAGGCAAAAAATGTAGATGATTAGTTACTGATTTTTTTTCCCACAAAACAGAGATATGAATTAGCCTCCATTGATATGATTGATATAATTTGTGCCTCCATTCATTTGCAGAAATAAAAGGCTGTTGGCATAGTAATTAAACTAATAATTTTGCCCATTAGAAGAATGACAGACTTTAGCAAATGAAGCCCTAAAAGTTTTGTTCTCAGGTGCCCTGTCCATAGTTCTTACCAAGTTTCATAATGGATTTTATCAGCATTAGTGCTACCTGTCATAACCACAGAATTACAGATGTAATTATATTATTACTTATTTACTTTAATTAGGTAATTGGATGTAATTGGTGCAATTACACAACTCCTCAATCAGCTGAAAACTGCTCTAAAACTCTCTGTTCATGAAAGTAAAGGATACTGCCATGCATTAGACCATCTCCCTACAGCAAGGTAAAGAAAAATTTGAGGTTCTGTTCTCCTGACATTGCTGCCATTGGGACCATAAGCCTTTTATACTATAATAGTATCTTAAAAGTATTCCTTTACATCTTGTTTTATCTGTAAATGTGTCCTTCCTGAATGGCAAATTCCTAGTCTTAAATCTCTCTTCAGGCTACTCAGGATCTAACACCTCCCCTGAAATCAAAAGCAAAATTCCCATCAACATCATAAGGACAAAGCAGAAGAGACAGGTTGAGCAACAGCAGCCTGAAATTTTAAGCGGTGATGATTTTATTCAGTTCTTTAAAAAGCATTTTTGTGTCACAGCAATGACCTGTCATTGGTAATGTGACAAAATGCTGTAACTACTTCATTTTCAATATCTTGTAGGTGTCAGCCTTTTTTTAAACTTTGTTGTTGTTGTTTTAAATGAAAGAAGTATTTACCAAATATTAGGGCCATTTCCATGTCATGAGGAAAAATGCTTTCTCCATCTTTAAAAACTCTAGTTGTTTTTTTTTAAAATACTAATGTTTGAAAATTGAACTGAATTTCGTGCTCCCTTGAGCTGGTGGTGTTGTCTCTCCCTACCTCGAGCCTCATGTTTTTGCCTCTTTTTTTATTAGACACCCAGAAGTGGGTATTAAATTCAAAAGCAGCACTGGGAAGAATGCCAAACGAGCCATTGAGAAGTCTCACAATAGTTGTCATTCTGTCCATGCTGTGTCTGGGCAGCACCAACCCTTTTCCCTTGGCATCCTTCTCTCTCCTGCCTCACCACTCTGTGTTTTGCCATGCTCCTACCTCAGGAGTGGAGGTGTGATGTGAGGTGTGACAACACATAGCTTCTCCCCAGCTTCAAGTCTCAGCAGTATTGCTGCAAGGTCCTGGCCAGAGTCGCTCCATGAGGCTGTGGCCCCCTTCAGCATATCCACTGGGACAGGGGACAAGCTCCCTCCTGGAGGCAGAGTTGTTTGCGTATTGTCCCTGGCACACCCGTGTGTGGCCTCCAGAAGGGTTTTTCTCATTTTAGCAACCTCAGCAGAATTTGCTGACTGTCAAAACAGCCCAAGTGTGAGACAAGCAGAGCCTGCAGGGCCCAGCAGCTGTGGGTCAAGAGCCTGGCTGCCCCTCCTTTCACACCCTGGGGCAGTGAGGTTGTCCCAGGAATAGTGAGTGTAAAGTCATTTCACCTATGCCAAATCCTGGTGTGCACCCCCAGCCTGATGTCCAACGTGTTTAGTGGCAATCCCCACTAGGACCTTGGGCCACATGGAGGTTCTAGTGCAGGCAGGTCTAAGGAAATACAAACAGGCAAGGTGAAGGCAGTGAAAAAGTGCCATACAGAAAGGGGAAGTGCATGCCAGAGCAGCCGGGCGAGGAGGAGCAGGGTTTGTGGAACATGCTGTTCCTTACTGCTGTCAATTTTTGTCAAAGAATGTCATAAAATAGTACGTACTAAGAGGGCTGTTGACCTCAGCTCTTAAAATATAACTTCTTTTGAGAAAAAGAGTTCTGACATCCAGGATTTTTCTCTTTTGTCATCTGTCGTATTTTTGAATTTTGGAGGCAAAAGTTTTCCCTACTAATTTTAATCTCTATTCTATATATATTCATACTACATTAGAGGATTGCTAAACACTGTATGGGTAGAGAGGATGACCTAAACCAGAGAAATGTCAATCCAAGGTAAGCATGAGTGCTGCAGAAGGGACACTTGAGTTGTCAGGAAGACACTCTATCTGTTTTTTGCATGCACTCTGGTGATTCATCCTAGACAATTTAAGGAGTTTCCTCCCCAAGATGTCCACCATACCCTTCTGTTGAAATTAACCACAATAGCAGAGGGGGGAGGACAAGCAATGTGTTTATTCGCTCCTGAGGCTCTGCAATTCGTAGCCCAGAGAACTAATGTGAAAACTGATGGCCTTTGAAGTCACACTGCTCTGAACTGGACTGGTTGAGGAGAGGGCACAGTACCAATTCTGCTGTCTCTTTGTAGATAGGATAATATCAGCAGGGAGAAAAGGCACACAGCTGATAGGGGTGACCCCTTCAGCTAGATCTCCTAGGGACAGTGAGCTGCATTCTTAGCTGGCTCACTATAAATAAACTGTATTTTTAAGGCTTAATTATCATATATATTCTAGTTCAACATGGAGTGTCTGATCTGGCAATTGATAGACTTGAAAATGCTTATAGAACTTGTGCACACAAGTGCTCTGCTGGAGTAGGGCATGGAGTTTATAACTTTTGGGAAGCTAATAATGCTCCCATTGTTAAGACTGATTTATTTTACTTTTTAAAACTGGCCTTCCTCCAAAAACTAGCGCATGTAATCGAAGCAAAACTTGCAAGGATAAGATGTATGTACATATCATCACACTATGTAACTTTTTCTTAATTACTTTTAATAGACCAATATGATGCATGCCACATTGTGAGTAATTACTTATCATGGCAGTAATACCAAGAGCACAAAAAGTGGCTGCTAAATAAGATCTGCAGTCTTTCTGACAGTCTAATTTCCTAGGAAATACATCGTCAATTTTGTCTGCAGTTGGGTTTTCCTAAAATAAGCAATTAAAGAAATAGGCCTAAATAGATGATTTACTGCTCTTATTTTTTGTTGTGCTCAAAATAGAAAAGCAAGTAAGAATGCAGTGCTCTGCATCCTTCCACATGGACTCAGGCACTGTAGGGAAGTCAGGGCTTCTGTTTAGGTGCGCTGCATCCCAGAGAAAGTCCTGCCTCAAGGCCTGCCTCAAATTCACAGAGGATCTGAGAGCTATTGAGTGCTGATACAGTTACAACAATAGAACTGGAACTGTGCTTTGCACATGTTCAACCACTGCTTGGATATATGAGAGGAGGTCCCTTTCCCCTCATATACTGAAGTGTTATCTAATTTTACATTTACACAGTAAACTGAAGCATTGTTTTTTCCCTGCTGTTAGGTACTGAATGATTTTTCTGTTGTTGCTTTTCCTGGTAATCAAAAAAACAAACGTTCATCTCTGTAGGTAGCCCAATGCTCTTTCTGCTTCTCAGTACAATTTTGCCTTTGCATTGTTATCTTATGGAAGTGCTGAACACCTCCCTCTCCACTTCATAAAATAACCAATTACAGTAATGTGCCTAATTAGCTGATTTCCTGCTCATTTGTGTGTTGCTCAAGGCATGAAAAGTTAGCAGCACTTGAAGACTTTGCATCTTTGCACGAAACTCTTATTCTTCAAGAGAGCTGAGCATCTTTTTTCTCTTTCAAGACCTCTGTGTTTCCCAGAAAATGGGCTCTTTGCTCTGCCGTAAATAATTTAGTTGGTTTGCTTGGCTAGGTGATGTGTGAGGTATGGGTAAATAAAAGGAAAGGTGAGTTTCATTTGGTACCTCATTGTAAAAGCTTGAGGTTTTAGTGGTTTTAAGTTTATATACATTCTTTCCAGACAGGCAAAATTAATTATCCTGTTGCTTGAGTGAGAAACCACAGTTCTGATCCTGCCTCCTTAGGAATCATGCCATTTGCTGCAGCGGGAGAAAGATTGATATCAACAGCAGGTGCTGCAGCACAAGCAGATTAACCGTGTGTAGTTGGTGACTATGTTTATCTTCCTAGCCTGCTTGGTGAGGGAATGGCCATGACAGTGTTCCCTGCCCCTGTTGTCTCTGCTGCGTCCATGCTCAGCCCCTCGCGTTCTTGTTAACTCCTAAAGGGACAGGACAGGTTAACTCCTAAAGGGACACCAATACAACCCTGTCTTTTTATTTCTTTCCTTTCAAATCACTTCTGAATACAAAGCAGCAAGTTACAGAGTGGAGCCTAAAACTGCTCCAAAATATATTCATTAAGATTCGGGGTTTTTCTCCCCGAAGTCTGGAATCAGTGGTTTGATACTACTTGGCACTAGGTTTTTTGGACCCTGTGGTATTGTGGCTCAGTTGTAAGGTTAGCTTGATTTCCTTTGTGATTGAAAGATTTGGCCAACTGTCTGTTGAACAATATTAGGTTTTGAAGACTGATTTTATTATAAAAACGGGTTCTGCCTTGATAATACAGTGTAGTCGCAAGCTCCTTGTCCTCCTTCCAACTTCAATTCATTCAATTTGCAAGTTAAAATAAATTAGACAAGTTGGGTTTCTGTTTGTTTGTTTGCTGCTGGCCTTAAAAACTCGAGGAGGGGTCTGGACATGAGGCTGTGTTCCTTGAAACTTGCACATCCCCACGAACATGGGGTGGAAGTGTTCCAGCTGGAGCACCCTCAAGCCGAGCAGTGCTGCTGGCAGGACACGGGCTGTGGTTCCCTGCTGGAATCCATTCCTGCCTTGACCTGCCAGAGACTAGAGCTGTTAACTTTCCAGGCAGCTTGCAAAAGCCATCTTTTATCCTTTTGTTAAAGAAGCATGTGGCCTGAGACAGATCTGTGTGTGGGCAGACCTTTATTCTGTAATTTCAAGTGATTGAACGGCCAAGGCACTGGGTAGGCACCTACTGTTGTGCTTAAAATCCTGGCAGTAGCAGAGCCTCAGTTGTCCTGGGACTGGCTGTGTATGGGTTTGCCTAATGAAAGCTGGACCTTTACTGGGGTCACAGATAGTGGTAAGAAGTGCAGCCTCAGAGGAACAATGTGATG
>JBCJKH010046975.1:0-17368 GCA_039877255.1 Loriculus beryllinus | reverse complement strand
GCAGTCTCAGTGTGGTGGGGACAAAGCTGCTTATTTTGGTTTCTACTTTCCACCTTCTAGGGCAAAGTTGCTTGAGAATGAGGCAGGATCACTTCCCTTGATGTGCTGGCTGCACTCTGGCTGGTGCAGCACAGATCGTGGTGGTCTGCTTCACTCTAAAGGGCACACTACTGACTCATATACACCTACCGTTTGCACATGGGTTTGCATCACAGCAGTGATGTGAGATCACTTTCAAACTTAAGGTTTCAACTGTAAACGATTGTTTTCATGGTTGTTACCACCTCTTGGAGGTGAAAGCCAAGTCCCTTAGGTGTGTTAGATAAGCAGAAATTTTGGGGTGCTTGTTCTTGGACCGGCAGGGTCTTTAAAGAGTTTCAAACTGAGTATTGAAACTGCCACAATACAGCATCAGAGAAAAATTTTTGCAATTTGAGGTTCATTGTCATACCTCGCCATAATTTTTGAAGGAATATCACAAGCGGGAATGCTGATACTGGAACACTGAGACATTTTGTAACTGACTAGCCTGGTTATCAGTCTTGAAGAACTCACAGTTATTCAGAATTATAGTGACAGATTCTTTTGCAGTCCTCGAGAACATACAGCCAAGTTAAAATGAAGGTAAATGTATCAATGACACTGCTAAAGCAGAAGGTAGGTCTGTGTTATGGTTCCAACCTTCTTTCAGGCGGAAACAGATTTCCATATTTTTCCATGAGTTGTAGAAGCTGTAGCATGTATCAATCTAGTATAGACCCAGCCAGACCTATTAGTTTGCTTGTTGCATAAAGATTTATTTGTAATTGCCAAGGTTTATTTTTATTTTCCTTGAATTACTGTTGTGGATGCATATAGATGCATAACAATTCCTAATTTCCCTCCCTATATTCTTGTACAGCACAGATTGCTTATCATCAGGAGTCTTAACATTAAAGTGTCAAACAGGATTTGCAGGAAGCTATTTGGGTTTGTAGTTTAGGACGAACATTTATCAAATTGTGGATTAGCTGAATCATGCACTGAACCAAATTATTATTGTCTGTGATTAAATCACAAAGTGGTTATTGCCCTGTGTCATCTAAAGCACAAGATACTTTAAATCTTTAAAATCACTTTTTAAGGTGGCTGTAGGAACTACGTAGCTACAGACTTTTAGGACCAGGCTCAGCCCCTAGGCAGAAAAATAATAGCTTTCAAAAGGTCATTTGGACTGATCACTCTCTGCTTATATGGGCAACAGACCTGGGAAGGGAATGGATGGACTTATTTACATTTCAGACATGCAAACAGATTTCTTAGTAAATAGATCTCTTTGTACCCACTGCTATTTATTCAAGTTGCTGGCTCAAAGAAGGAGAGTGAACGGCCTGTTCGTTCCTGTGCCTGAAAGGACACGAGCTGCCTGCCGAGAGTAGCAGTGCTGACGGGTTGTTTGCCTTCATGCTGAGGCACGGGTCCTGGGGCACAGTGTGGTCACAGGGGGTGAAGCTGTGCCATGCTTCTCGGCAGTGTCCATAGTCCTCTTCACCTTTCAGTAACCATCTACCTGAGGAACAAAGAGGTCTTTAAGCATAGTCATTTTCTCAGCCTTGCTATTAGGTAACAACCCTTCTGACAGCCGTCTCCCTTGCCTGGCTGAGCCACCAAGGAGCGAACCATCTGTGTGAGACAGGGGAACGTGGGACTGGAAGACGTGGAGGCCCGTCTCCTGCTCTGGTGTGTGCAGCTGGGAAGGTCACAACCCAGGAGGAGTCCTGAGCAGCCATCACCGCTTTTCTTTTTGAATAGATAGGAGGGAAGTCCCGAAACAGCCTGTTTTCATGTTGCAACAGGGGTCATGGGGTAGGAAGGGCTAAGAGTCACTGCGTCGGAGTCTGCTACAGAAATGAATGTGTGGTACAGCTGGCAGTGGCGTGGCACTCTGAGCCCGTGACAGTGGCGCCGGCAGACAGTGTGCATTAGGCTGCCTTCATTCCTCTATTTCATCTCCCTTGTCCTACTCTTTGACCTATTTTCTCTCACTGATATCTAGTAATCTATTTTTTAACGGTGCAGCCCAGTCTTTCCTGCTGGTTGCAGCTGATCCATCTCGCAGCTAACCTGTGAAAGCAGCACCTCCCAAAGAAACGTCCCTCTGCCAATTACTCCGAAGGCATGGATTCAGCTCAGCATGAGAGCTCAATTGAAGCCAGCTGGCTGTGCCAACAGGACAGGGATGGCGAGAGAGAGACTTTGTACAAAGTATAGGAACTCTAAATAAATTTCTTCAGCCTTTTCTCCGTCTGTGCTCAAACGGAGCTAGCAAAGTCAGAAAAAATGGCAGTGTTTTATCGACAGGGAACATAGCCCATAGCTCTGTCCTCCTCTGGAAATCCCACAGAAGGGAAGGAGAAAGTTGCATAGAAAACTCCAGGAGGCAAACGCAGACGTTTGCTCTGAGCATGCCTCTCCGAGAAGAAGGGTTTGAGGTTTCTCAGAAAACACAAGCAGCAAATCATCTAAGCCCTGTGCTTTCTCAGGCATGTGCCCTCACCGTTGGCACTACACAGCTATGTGTACTCACAGTACCTTGCCGAGAGGTGAGCTGTGATTCCCGTTGGAGTCCCTCCAGCCTGGGGGGAGGACGGAGGGAATAGGCATGCTGGATCACCACACGAAATGCCTGCTCTGCTCGTGTGCAGTCTCTTTGGCCGGCAGCCTTTTGGCTGGCCCCTCCTGCCTTTTGCCTGTTTTTTTTTCTTCCCCCAGCTGAACTGATGGAGAGGAGGCTGCGGCTCCTTTCTGTCCCTGCAGCCTTCCTGTCTGGCTGACTCTGTGCCCTGGCTGCAGATGTATACCTAAATATGAATTCTGCGAGGCACACGTTATGCTTGTAGGGGGAGTGTGGAGCGGGAAGATGCTGTGATCAGTAGGTGGGCTGCTGCGGTTGGGCTGCGAATAACTGCTATCCTGCACAAGAATGAAATAACAGTAACAATGCACTGCATTCAGCCCCGGTTGTTTAGAAAGAAGATTTTGGTGCACTTTAACAATTAATTCTGTGTCGAGGCAGCTAGTTTGTTTTAAAGCATCCCATCCACATACCTCACCCTCTGCGAGGTCATTTATGCTGGAGTTATGTCATGTTGCACTATCCTGGTGGCTGTTGATGGAGTCCTGTAGCGGCTGTTTGCAGAGGTTTGCCCTGCTTACTGCCAGCAGCCTACCTCTCTCATCCAAATGAACCCCAACTCAGTTCTAGGCAGGGTTCAAAATGTCTGAGTGAATGAGTCAGTAAAATGGTTGGATTTTTAAGCTAAGCCATGACAGAGAACACCCTGCAAAATTTCATCCCTGCACCAGTCGAATAAGGCAAAGCAGAAGCGCACCTGCAGCATAAAAGAGGCATGTTACAGCTTTTTAACATGTGTGAGGTGGTCAAGGTGAACCCTGGACTGA
The DNA here is from genome assembly GCA_039877255.1 of Loriculus beryllinus. Classification (NCBI taxonomy): domain Eukaryota; kingdom Metazoa; phylum Chordata; class Aves; order Psittaciformes; family Psittacidae; genus Loriculus; species Loriculus beryllinus. The sequence continues at coordinate 13,927 of JBCJKH010046975.1, read as the reverse complement.
GCCCATAAATGTTTAAGTCCCAGAACAAACGTTTGGGGTTGTACAAACATGTTAACTACCTCCAGCTAATTGGCAAGCAATTACCTTGGAGTAAAAATAGTTCTCCCATAGCTGAGCAGGCACAGAGTGCCTGTACCTCTGTGAACACTTACAAATCACTGCAGTTTTCAGCAGAGGAGCCTTGTCCAATTTGCCTTCTGGATCCTGGCAGGTTTGTGATCAAAAGTTTTTTTGTCCCCGGCAGCAATTGCTGTTTGTTTGTGGTATAGGCTCAGCAAACAGGGCTGTGCACCACAGCTAATTTGCGTGCTGCCCTTTAATAAAGTTTTGCAGTTCATAGTGGAATGAAAACTTAAGATAATATTGACCAGCAAAAGCATGCAGTTCAGCAAGGAATGCACCTACTACGTGCACTATAATGGAGCTATTGGTGAAAGCTAGATAAGTATTTTTAATTTAAAGACAACTAGCAAGATAGAATGTACTGAATTTTGAGTCCTGATACTTTGCATGATAAAGATAAAACAGCTGGACTGGATTTCATCGATGTATAGGTAGTTGAGAACCAAGAAGCATCTACCTGCACCCAACATAGCACTTGGGACTACCGAGCGAAAGACCTGTGATCAGCTCTTTGACCTGTTGCCTCTCTGTTTCCAGGAAAAGCTATAGGAGTCAGGATATCTCTTCATGAGATCTCCAGTTCATACAAACCCACCACCTTCACAGTACCTGGATCAAGTCCTTGCTTCATCCTCCCCAACATTTTGACAAAAAATGCCTAGATCTTTTTGGTTTGTAGCTAAACTACAATTGCATTTCTTTCTTGGGGGAGATTGCCACAGCATTGCTGGGAAGGCAAAGCTGGGCACATGTGAATGAGTGGAGTCTGTCACTGAGCTCCCATGACTCTGAGGCTTGTGGTGACCGAGATGAGCCAGCACGTGGTGCAAAGTGGTTCCGGCTGAAGAGTCACCATCAACACCACAGCGTCATGTGGCAGCAGGCAAGGTGCTGCGTGCTCTGTCCCTGTCTTCACCTGCTCCTGGTCATCTCTCTTCCCAGGAAGTATAAGGTTGTGCCAAGGAGGAGGGAAGCAGGTGATAGTGGGAGCCTCAGGGGAGGCAAGCCCACTGCACCAGGATGTCTTGCATCCATGTGGATTTTTATGGTGTACTCTGGATGCTGCAGTGTGGTGGAGGGTCAGCCCACAGAAATCTTTCCAAGGCAGTCAGAGGTGTCTGCTTTGCTCCGTGGAGGAGCGAGGGAGTGGCAGCTGGAAACAAGACTAGCAAAGTGCATTCCACAGTCCTGGAAGCAGTGATCACCAGGCACAAGAACCACAACGATGGAATCTCAGGTTGCTCTCCCTGTGCAGCCTGGCTTTAGAAACTTTGGCATTATGATGAGCCTCGTCAAAAAGGGCTCCTGACCCCTCCGCTGGCTCCTATGCCTGTGCAGCTTTGCATTTGGTATCTTCAGGTGCTTCAAGCATGAGAAGCTGTAATGGGTACAGATACCAGAGCTTTCCAGGAAACACTCAGATACAAGTGCAGCTCTGTTCACTGTAGCTCCTTTGAATTAACTTTTTGTGCCTGTAGTGGCAGACAAATTTGCTGGCAAACATTTTGCAAAGAAAAAAAAGGCATTGATCTAGAAGGGCACTGTGCACAAACCAAGCTTAGTATAAATGAGTACACCTGTGCTTAACGCTGGGCACGTGATGAATGCTCTGCTAGATCCCAGCCAAAATAAATCTAAAACAAATATGGGGGCATACTCGTGGAAAATGAATGCTGGTCTTGTAAGCAGAAACTCATACAGCAGAAATAGGAGCCTATGGCTCCATGTGTCAGCTGGGGATATCCAGCAGGGAGGGTCACGTGTGCTCCGTTTGAGCTCACCAGCAGAGCTGGTGAAAACAGGTTTTGATTTGAATGAGTTATGACCCATTGAAAATGGCATCATGCGTAACCACAGTAAATTGTCATAATGAGATCACGAGGCTCAGAAAGTGGGTAGCGAGGAAAGAGGCCTCATTCCACCAGCGCACACGGCTGACAGCCCTGAGCTGCAAAATGCAGCAGAGAGGCACGCTCTTATTCCCTGCACATCATATCAGTTTAGTGACAGGACCAGAGGCTGCACAGACAAGCAAAACCTCATTAGAAGTTTTGAGTTAAAAAGAAGAAAACAAGCCAAAATTCATATGGCTTTGCATTTAGCCTTATCCAGGGTAACAGAGGAGACTGGGCTAATGCGAATAGTGGAAAAACATGAGTACTGTAAGTGCTTTCATGCTTACTGAGGGTTAGCTCAGTTGTTTCTAAACCATGTTGCTATAGGAGGGAGGGTTTGGTGATTAGGGCAGAGAACTACTTAATTGAAAGCAACCATCTCTGAAAGCATGACAGAGCCGTAATCACATTGCACATCGCTGGGCACACGGCTCTGCCAGGCCAGCCCATGCGGACCCTGTTCACATGTGGCTGCCCAGCTGTAAATACTGCAGAATCATTGCTGACCTCTGTTTTCATGGTGAAGCAAAGCCTGAGACTACAGTAAGTTTCAATGCACTTAAAACTTTACCAAATATCAAGCCCAGACAACAGAGGTAGCTGAGCACTTGCCTGCTGAAAGTCTTGTAGAGGGACTTCTGGGAAGAACTCCTTTTCTCTCCTCCTTTTGTTTCCTCCTTTTCTTTTTGATATAGTGCTATGTGTGCGAGGCCACTCACAGCACAGGAGCCTGGAAGAGACACGCTACAATTAATTCTGTTTCTCCTCTAAAGTTATCAAGTGCACGTGTCCATAGAGACCCGTTGCAAAACACCATGCATATGATCTAACCACATCCTCCCACTCCTCCCAAGGTAACACATGGCCAGCTATAGGACCTCTTTGTCTTGTGCCTTAAGGCAAACTGGGTTGCTTGCCACATGGTTGCCACTCCTCTTAGGCTTGCACCCTCCCCTTTCTTCTGTCTGTTATGCTTTGCACACGAATATCTGTGCCCCTAAGCGATGGAGACAATTCAGGCTCATGCCGATACGCAGCACCTTCCTGACTCATAACATTTATTTACAGTATTTTTATTATGATTAAATTCATAGCCTGAGTCCATGAATCAGGAAACACCCAATTCAGTGCTATTCCATGCTTGATCCGTAGCAGGGTAGCCATTGGCCATGGGTTTGTGCTTGCGTTTACTGAAGGTATACAATCTGAATAGCATGCTGAAGCCCAAGCCATTCCCAGGACCACAGATCTGTTGCGGGTAGCTAAATGCAAGGCCCCTCTGCTCTTGCAGTAGGCCATGCTCTAGGCCAGCCTGGAGGGGACTGTGACTTGTCTTTTTTTCCCGACATTGGTTTGCTGACATTGCTGTAAGGAAAGCCAAAATTGATGGAGATTGACAAAGCTCAAGAAACAGTGGGGAAATGTGTCCCTGCATACACTTAAGATCAAAGCACCGGGAGCACTCGGGTTTTCCTGGTGCTGGTGCAGCAGAGGAGTCTTCCCAGATCACCCGATGGGCATTTCTGTATGCCAGTGAATGTGCCAACACTGCTGATGCTGCAATACTGCTGTGGGGAACCAGGATTTTCCAGTTGGTGCCTTCTTTGTAGCTAAGAAGAACCAAGGATAACAATGCTTGTGTAAAATACTCTCTGAATTTACATCTTAAGCCCACTTGCTGTGTGTCATCCACTGAGAAAAAGTCCTGAGTTTTCATTCTCTAGTGTAAGCTTAGTAGCACTGCATAAACCACTACTAACATTGCTATTTTTTCTAATACCCATGTAGGAAAAGAATTTGGACTGGTTCCCTCGGATGAGAGCCATGTCGCTGGTTAGCAACGAAGGCGACAATGAGCAGAACGAAATCAGGAACCTGCAAGAGAGGCTGGAGTCAACCATGAGCCTTGTAAAACAGCTTTCCAGTCAGCTTGCTGAGCTCAAGGAACAGGTAAATTCCCTGCAGTGGGTAGCAACGTGAGTGCGTGTGGGTGAAAGTGCTAGCTTTCATCAGGTCACAGTCAGGACAGTGTTACAAAAGAGACTTGTCTTAGAAAGGTTTTATCTTACACTCCAGTAAGCTTTCTAAGTAGATACATTGATATGGGTTTGGAATGAAATTGTACTTTATTAGCAACAGCAGAGAACAGGTAAGGGGAATTAGTTACGAAATCCTGCCAGCGAGTGTGTGAGGACAGAAGCGATGCATACACAGGTACTGCACAACCTGACAATAAAAAAGGCATAGCATCAGAAACAGCTGCATACTGGTGGAATCATTAGAAAAGCTTTCTAAATCCACACTTGAAGTTTTTTCCCCTACTAAGAATACCAACAGTGCTGTTGTGAAAACAATTTGCCCAGCCTGTTGCTTTTCTTGTGTCACCCTTGTCTTTGTGCCCCTCCCATAGCTCCCCCATCTAGCCTGTTTAGAGCACAAACTGCTGGCCTCCCTTAAAGCCCTGCTCCTGCCTAAATCACCGTATGTGTTTTCTCTCGCTTCAGGATCAAAAGGCCAGCTCCTTTTTTGCTCAAGATGCTGGTCACCTTGGGTTGGCTCATTACAGTTTCAGAAAGCATCTTTGTGTTTCTTTATGGGAAGTACTTTAGTGGTATCAACAGAGTCACCTAATTATCTCCCTTCAAATACCTCCTTAAAACTCTTTCCCTGTGAAAAACTCGACAAAGGTTTAGACTGGATATGCTGAGATTTTTGCTTATTGTGCTTACCCATACTGTCCTGCTGGTTTTTTTATTTTCCTGGCTTAAATTTAAACTCTCTGTGGCTGGGACCATCTTTTAATTCTGTGATTGTACAGTACCAAGTGGAAAGTCTGACCCTCTGCAGGGCTACACAAGTGGATAGCCGTGCAAATAATGCACTGTAAGACCTGCCAGTGGATAAGAATAATGCACAAATGAGAATAAAATGTCCATACTTCACAGGAAACAGATCTCCCACTTCAAAGACATCTCTTACTTGTAATTTTCAATGCTGAAGAAAAGAATTCCACTCCCTGTTGTTTTGCTTATATGCATCTTGCTCTGTGACTGCTAGATAACAGTAAAAAGAAAAAAAAATCTCAACTCTTCTCTCTCTGCCTTTCCACCTTAGATGACAGAACAAAGGAAGAATAAGCAGAGGCTGGGCTTTCTTGGATCAAACACACCCCATGTGAATCATCACATGCCACCACCCTGATACCACGGGGAGAAGCCGTGACTAGCCTTTCATCAGTATTCCTGCTTTATTATAGAATAAAAAACTGAGATTGAGAGGAATGAACAGTGCCTATTGTTATAAAGTTAAAAAACAACCAAGTGCCAAGATGTTAAGTGGTTTAGCTCTGGGAACAATTTGTAGTTGTTTTTCGTGGTTGAAAGGGACCACAACCTAGAATGTGAGATACAAGCGAGCCTGTTTGTATTCGCTCAAGGAGCCCGACTCAGCTGCGTTTGTGTTCTGCAACTCACTGGCTTCAGTAATAGCTGTCATGGGTGATGGAGGTTGGGACAGCATTTGTCCGAGTCCTTCGAGCAGCCTTCAGACTGCTGGGGTAGCCAAGATGAGCAGAAGAAGGAGAAACGTCTGTTAATGCAAATACGACAGCCCAGTTCAGGATCAATAGAAGTCATTTCAGGCTTATTTGCCAAATAGCAACATTAGTCATATTTGCTTGGTGTTTACTCTTTCTTAATTACCGTAAATATGTCAGGTGGGTAAGCAATAATGTTGCTTCAGGTAACTTCTACTAGGAAGCCAAGAGGAGAAACCTCAAAAGACTGAAAAAAAAAACCCCAAAAAAACTAACAAAAAAGAATTAAAAAAAAAAATACAAAAAGAGTTGCAAAGAGAAACATTAATGCTTTTGAATTTTAGCTGTCACCATGCAATTTCTTATTTATAACATGGAGCACAATGGGTCTACAGCTGTGGGAATGTTATGCGCCTAACACTGACAACATAACTGGAAGTGATTTCTTTCTCCTGGCTTCAGATGTTCTCGATTAACGTGGCCGTGAGATTTCACATACTGAGGCGTTAAACTGTGTTTTAAATTCAAGTTCCACTGGAAGATTCAGGGGGGAAAAACAATTGTACCTGTAGTTTGGAGCATGTATAGGATTTTATTTTTAAAAAAAACTTAGAAATGTCTTTCTGTATGGAGCTGTAATGGTGTGATTACCTTCCATAAATTCTTCAGCGAGAGATGACTTAAGTAAATAAGCGCCCTATTCTGCCAGCTTTCTTCTGAGCTAAAGATTATGAGTTTGTGCTTTTGCCTCCCCTCCCTGCTTTCAGAGGCTGGCAGGACTGGCACTGGTGGGGGATAAGTGGTAATGCCAGGGGAGCTCCTTCCAGCTCTAGGCTCTGTGAAAGGCGGCAGTGAGTCAGCTGTGCAGGTTCCTGCTGTATCCTGTATTTCTTGGGATGGCTTGAAAAGGAAAGCCACAGGGTTTCCACTGAGCCCAAGAGGGCTTTTTTCTCTTTTAGGAGAAGATTTTGGGGCACAAATGGGAACTGTGGTCCCAGTTCACTTTCCTTTGCAGTGGGTTTTGGTTACCTGATTGTCCTCAGTGCACTTGAAAATGCACCTGTTACATAGAGTCACTTTTTAAACCAAAATATTTTTGGGATTATTTCCATGTTGTTATAAAAGCCATTTTGATCAAAGGTGAAAACATTATTGGCTCCACTAGTTCTAGTTTCTGCCTGAAGAAATGCTGTTCTCTTATTTAAGGCATAATTCACACCAACAGACCTAGAGTAAAGGAAAGGAAGGGGCATTTCTCTCTCTTAATCCCAGATTCAAGCTATCTCTTTTTTTGTGCCAAGGAGGTGTCCGAGATAAAAGCAATATCCTTTAGGGTCTGATTCTTCTACTATTAAAATATTTCCCATTGGCTTCAGTTTTGTCCTTCAAAAATACTGTGGGGGAAGCAGGGATTTCTATATTTTACAGAAAGAAGATCTCTTCCTGTTTACTTTCATCCATACAGCATTCTGGTTATGAGAGGTGATGGCCACTCCCAGCTTTAGGGTCTATTTTCCCTGTAAGAAATTCTCCCAGCCATCACTCTTCCTCCATGTACTAAGATGAAGAGCAAGTGGTAGTTACCAGAAATGCCACAAAGCCAATGAAGATGAGGGTGGTGGGAGACTAAATTTCCTACAACTTCTCTGCTGGTGGGCTTGTAGCATTGCTGCTGCCAGACATCAGCTGCTTCTCAGGCAGAGGGAGTGTGTGGAGGCAGCAGGAGCTGAGTTGAGCTGGTTGATGCTGTGTTTGCGTTTTCCAGAGCAGAGCAGATGTGGCTGTGGCTAGGGAAGCGATGGTGGCAAAGCTGCCAGGTCAAAGCAGAATACAGAAAAGCAGTCATCTTCAATGAATGCCTGGGATATTTTAGGAATAAAGCTCAGAGTGTGCTTTTTCCTTCACGCTTACTGTATGTGGGCTTAATGCTACTGCTGCAGCACCTCTGTCATAGTGAAAATCCCTTCTGTAAGCCTTGCTTCTCAGTAAGGATGGGTTTTCACATACCAATTAGTGTTCAAAACCTAGAGACATGCAGTGAACCAATTCTGAGAGCTTACATCAGCCACAATCATGCAGTAACCAGTTGCTGGTGTAAGACAAAGCCAGATTAGCCTCTCTGACTAGACCTGTTGTACATTACAAAGCCGAAGGAGTTGCACACAAGCGTGAAGTAAGCAGTAAGTTGGTAGAGAATCAGACCCTGCAGCTATATTAATTCAAATTAGTTTATGCAGTTCATCAGATCTAGTCACAGCTTCTGTTTCAACAGCAATTTCCTCTTCCTCACACACCTGGTCATTAAAGGCGTAAAGCACAGTTTAACAATAAGATAAATTAAACGGCCATTATTTCCTGGGGGTGGGCTGTTGGCTAATACTGGAAGTGGTTAGCACTTTTCTTGTTTACACTTGGAAAAAGCAGCTAAACCACTGCACATCAAGGGAGGTTTCTGCTGTTGGAGCTGGAAAAACTTGAGACTCAATACATTTGTGCCCTGAGCCCAGCTGCATGTTGCTGGTGCTCCCTGTGTCTCACACCCCAAACAAGGTTCCCAAGGCTCAAGAGCTCAAGTACTGCTCTTCAGAAGAGAGAGCTACAATGTCAAAAATGAAGAGCTAACAGATACTGATTAGCCTTTGCCGCAGTGCCTTTCTGCTGTTGATAGCTTCCAAGAGAGACCTCCATAATCAATAACAGTAGTTGATGCTACTTGCACAGATTGTAAATATATTTCACTGAGGGATTTGACATTTTTGCTGATTCTGTCAAAACTTAGACCCTGGCCTGCTCTCATCCATGTGAGCAGTCTTGCACACTTATATGTGGTAACTTAAACAGAAGACTTCTTATGTGAATAATAGTTGCAGGGCCAGAGCCCAAGCCTTAAAGATTGTGAAATATCCCCAGTTAATGAGTTTATAATAAAAATTGTTGTTTTATACATATATTTATATGTATCTTTGTTTAATACAGCTGAGGTATACTCTTCTTAGGCAAGCATCATTTACCTTACCTATTTATATTAAATGATTACAAATAAGTTAAAATATCTAAGAGCTTTTAATGCCTTAGAGAGATTTATAATTATAAGCTCCTTGACAGTTAAAATCTACTTAAGTAAATATGTCTATTGCTGCTGAATGTAACTTTTAATAAAGTATGTCATTTTATATATGGCTGTCTCACTGATTCTTGGTGCTAAGGTGCAGGAAAATGTGTGTTGCTGAATTGAAGACTGTGAGGAAACCCAAGTTGGTTGCCTTGCATGGCAGACCAGACTGTGAGTATGCATCCCTTTTTTCTAAGTGACAAAGCAGTGAATCAGTATGGTCCTGAATGGATGGAGGCTGAATCCATCAATTAAAGTGAGTGTTTATTTAATTTCAGGCACAAATTGTTTCATTCAGGTGAATAGGTCAGGTTGCCACCTTTCCTGAAGGCTGGGTGGCAGTTGGGTGTATAGCTTGCTCTAGTGCTTTTTGTTTGGTCTGTAACTGGCAGGCCAGAGGAAGCCCTGGTTGAAGGTGGCAGACACAGGGATCATGGTGGATGTGTCACCAATGGAGAGGAACAGGCTCAAGCTGAACAGGGTTCTCTGCTGGTGTCTGAGGCACATTAGCTTGGAGCTAGGGGAAGCTTGCTTCCTCCTCATGTCTGACAAGGGGTGGACAGCACACTGTGAGGCTTTGACCATCCTGAGCATTACGAATTGCAATCAGCAGGAGCAAGGTGGCATCCCATCCTTGTGTCCCATAAGGGAGCGGTGGGGCAGTCTTACCAGGACTATCAGTCTTGTAACAGAGAGCATGTGACACTCACAGTCATGTGCATACCCACATAGGGGATCTCTGCTTGCACCAGGCAATGGCATCTCAAGACAGAGCTACTGGTGGTGCTTTAGAACCTCTCTCTGCCCACCACATGTTCCCAGTGCCAGCCCAAGACTTAAGTTTCGGAAATCCAGCCCTCAAATGATACAAATGCAGAGGCTTGAAGGCTTGATGTGGCTTCTTTTACCAGTGTGTGGGCTTTTGTGTGTGTGAGTGTTTTAGCGCGCCTTTTTTTGCCTTTTTTATGTTTTCAGTGTTACTCCTTCAAGCAGCACCTTGAGAGAGACATGGGGTTTTCCCCTCTCTTCTAGGTGAAAGGATTGAGAAAGACAAACAGCCCCAAACCTCTCTTTCTCTCAGCTGAGACACTGAGGGCTGAGGAAATCTGTGGTCTTGTGAAAAAAGGAAGCACCCTACAAACCTTTGACAGGAGAGCTATAACATACAAATGTTTTAGGGTTCCCCCCGCCCCAGCTGTGTTTATTACAGAAAGTCAATATTTAGCAGGAAAAGAATGAGGCCACTTTTTCATGAGAAAAAGCCTGCTAACTAATGAATTAAAAAAAACCTACCAAATAGACTGTGCTGTTGCTTCTGTGCACTTGTTATACCAACCTGCTGAGGTTTTGAGTACAGTTAACTTTCTATTCTGTCATATGACTTTAAGGTTAAATAGAAAGGACTTTGTTTGCTATTAGGTTTCTTAGATTGCTCTGCAAAAAGGACGTGCTAATAGAAAGCGGTGTTCATGCAGTAAGTTGTCAGCCTAAGATTACAGTCATATTTAAAAACCAAAACCAGAATTAAGCTCCTAAGCCCAAATGGGAGCAGTTTCACACACAGAACTGAGAACCTAATGCTGAGGCTTCTCTTTTTTAAGATGCTTTTTTCAAAGGTATGTTTTAATCCAAAAGGCGTTTCAGGGAGCAAACACCTCCTGCAGCATCAGCCGCACAGACGTCAGTGGGATCACACCAGTGTGGCCTACGAGTGAATGCAGCATCTCCTTTTCCACCATCACCGCTACTGTGACAAAAGCATCTGCAGGCGAGGATGTTTTCTTTGGAAAGAGCATGCTTGTTTTCTGGGGAGGGCTGCCAAGTTTATTTTTAAGTGGAGAAAACTGAGATTTAAGGCTGCTAACCCCTCTGCTGTCCCAGGATGCCTGCAGGAGCAACCAACAGTGTGACTCCCATTTGCAAGTGCCCATACTCAACGTCCTATATTTGCACAAAATCATTCCAAACAACTGAAAAGAAACTCGAGCTCCAGGGATTTTAAACGTGGAGTGTAGTGTATTGAAATCATCAGTTCATGCTTGCCCGCTCTATTTATATACTGTACTTTTTTAGTTCGAAGCAGGAAGCTGCAAGGCACAAGACAAATAGCCTTTATAACTTTGCCATTTCAACATGTTTCTCTTGCTGCAAATAGTCAACAGCAGGTTTTTTCTACAGTAGGTTTCTCACTCTGTGACACCCATCTCTCTCTATGTCCATCTTCATGCACTGCTGAGACCTACGCATGTCCAGGTCTGTTACCTGAAGACAAACCAATAAGCTAAATTTCTATGATCGTGGTCGAAGTGGCAGTGTCTTGTCCTTAGAACTTAAATAGCTGTCTAAACGTCATAGGCCATTGTCAACTAACGCATTCAGTATCTGACTTGGTACAAGCAGGCGATTTTTAACAGCCCTTCTTGTGGTAAGTTGTTGCACAGTCTTCAAGCCCTTGGCTGGAGTTTGAAGCCATCTATAGCCTGCTAAACAAACTGCAAGGATGGCAAATTGATGTGAAGAGATGAATGGCTTCTGTTCCAAATTTTAACCTAATCCTCTGGAATAAAACCATACCCCAGAGGTGAGAGCCAGCTGAGGATCATTGCCTGAGTTAGGCTAAGCCCTGGCCCTGAGATGGCTGATGGTGGACAAGGGCACTATCAAAGCCATGCCATTGCCTTAGGAAGTGGGGAGCAGGGCTGCTGCTGTGGCCGGTGGTGGAGAGCAGCCACATGGCCTTTGCTGAGGCAACACACATCCATGTGCAAGGCTGCAGAGTCAACCAAGATGCTGCTTTACATGGACCCCATCACCCCCCCCATTCAAAAACCTGTGATTTCATCCAGATGGCAAGAGCAGTGTGGAGATCCAGTTACAGCCCAAAGGCTCCAAATCCCTTTACAAAATATTTCCATCTGATCCCCAAAGTCTGCAATATGCTCTATAGGCTTTTTCCCAATAACACCAAGTTGCCACATGAACCATGGACTCTGGCACATCGTCCTCATTTTGTGTAATGGCCTTCAACTGAGATATGTCAACCTGCATTTCACGCCTCTCTCCTAGGAGCATTTGCTCTCTTACCAAAGATATATTCACTTGCTCTTTCTTCCCTGCCCTGCCAGCATGTATGAAACACCCAGAAACTATGTTAACTTGGGCACTGTTGCAGAGATCTGCAGCTCTGTTCAGCAGAGTGCAGGACTTTGAAAGAAGGTTCAAAAAAACCCATTTTCAGTCTTGAGCTGATGTTGGATGATTGCAGTTGGCTCAGAGTCCGCTGTTGGGGTTTTTTTCAAAGTCAACTTTTGCTGGATTTGGGGTTGATTCAGGCCCATTTGTAGCCCACCAGGGAGCTGTAACTGTGTCTTTATCTGGCGTGGAGGTTTTCGCCCTAATTTCATAAAGACAGCAGAATTCTTGGTGCCTTCAAAAAACCGTCCCAACCCTTCATCTTCCTGGTTTAAGAATTGAGGGTGTTTCTGATATATGTATGAGTGTGTGTGGTTTGCACACATGTAACTCAGTCTGATGATATTTGAGAACACTGGCATGCAGAAATAAGGACGGGTTGGCTGCAGACCTAAGCAAGCACAGCAGCTGGTGTGAGTGCTGCCATCCCATGGGAAATGCATATTTTTCTGCCCGTGGCATGACTTTGCTGCTGAAGCAGAGGAGGAGTCGAAAGAGATGAGTTTGGCCCCCGGAGCCATTGTGCTCTTCCCATGTAAGTATAAACATCTGCCCAGGTCCCTGATTCTCAGCTGGGACATGGGAAAATGCTAGCGGGGGTATCATGCACCTAACCAGATACTGACAGTTGTAAATATAATGTGTCACAGATGCAATTTATCATGCAGAAAAAGAAAGGGAAGCAAGGAAAGTTCAAGAGAAGGTCCCAAGGGTACAGGGAAATGTTGTCAGAAATGTTGTGGGATTTACTGAAAGTTTACTTTTGAGTTATTGTGAAGAGTTGGTGTCATCAGCAGCTGACTGTCCATGTCTTTGTCAATATATCTCGGGTATCTTTTCAGAAGAGAAGACAGCCAGAAGATCCCGGTCCAGTGAAAAGCCTGTTGGTCAGGGTCCGTGGTCTGAAATCTGTGTTTTTGAAAGTTTGTCCACAGCACCTCGCTTGGCATGAGTGCTTTTTTACACGGTTAGAACAAATATAAATAAATACAGAAATACAAACTGAGCTGGAAATTTACTGAGTACAAGCTGTCTTGCAAAACTGCTTGTGTTTCCTGGCTCTAGATGGGATGAAAATACCACAAAACTAGCTTCTCTTAAAGTAACGTGATACTTCTTCTTCCGGGCCTTGGCTGAAAGTGGGAGATGGAAGCATGTACAAGACAGGAAAAAGAATAGCAAAAGCTAGTGACACTCAAGTTATTTTTAACGTGGCAAAATGGAGCTATCAATTAGAAAGATCAAAGTGGCCATTGTGATCATCTACTTTAACATCTTGTACAGCTCTGGCATAAAGCTGGAAAAGGTAGCTAGCCTGGCTTAGATGTCTTCATGTTAGACACATGCGTTGTTTCTGTGAGCTGGTTCTCATCTTACTCAAACATCAGCCCAAGTGCTACATACAGGTCAAATGAACTTAGCTCACCGTGAGCAATGCTTGTTACCACCCCTCCAAGAGAGGGGAATCCAGGCTAATGCAAACTCTGGATACAAAGCTTATTCTGCAGCACAGAGATTGGAATAGCAGGTTACATCTCCAAGCACCTGGCCTTGCATGATGGCTGGGGCATTTGGCCACCAAACCTGTGGAGGCAGACCCATGCCCACCTACCCACCAGGCCCATTGCCTCCAAGGCAAAGAGGACCTGCATAACGTTGTCTCATGAACTGCCATGTGGCTCAGCCGCACTGACACTGAGTCTAGGCAGGTACTGTGGTGCCAGTTCAACCCCTTTTTTTCTGGAAATGCCTTTTAATTTTCCTTTGTTTTGTTGATAAGAGCTTCCTTATGAATGGCCTCTCCTCAGCCAGAAGTTCATAGCCAGTTTCCCCAGTCAAGTGATAAATTATCTTATGGGGTATCTATAATTTTTCCCATCTGGCCAAATTTTTGGAGGCAGAAGTTATGACAACTAAAGTGGCAGGTAAGGGAAGAAAATGCTGCCAATGCTGTCAGGTATCCACAGCAGTAAGGCCCACAGTGTGAGCAGCCACATAGAATCATAGAATCGTTAGGGTTGGAAAGGACCTTAAGATCATCTAGTTCCAACCCCCCTGCCATAAGCAGGG
>JBCJKH010046974.1:2149-19143 GCA_039877255.1 Loriculus beryllinus | reverse complement strand
ATATTCTATGACTGCAGAAGACCCCAAATACTACTGCAGTTCTTTTCTTGCTCTCCTCTCTGAAACCAGTACTCTTGATCTCTTGTTTTCAGTCCATGAGTTTATCATGTTCCAAATTCAGAATAGAACAGTAATGTATTTCTGCTTTTGAGAGATCAAATGCATCCATGACTTAGTTATTCCTGTAATTTGTGGTTTCATATCCCACATTAATAAGTCTATTTCCATCCCTTTTGTTGTCCAGTTTCTTGTTTTAATTAGTAAGTGTTTTACTTAATTGGACTGCTAAAGGAACAAGAACTAACAACGTTAGTGTGGGACCAGGAAACCATTTCAGTTGTGCTGAGAGCTCAGTTTACATTAACACTTCCGTGAAACTTTTAAAAACCAGAACAACAGAAACAACACCAGAAAGGTCGATGAGGTAAGGTATCTTGTAGTAAGCTGTGAAGAAATTCCTACTTTTATAAGGAACTGAGATGAGCAACACTACAAAATGGCCTAAAGGACACCTGGGAAAAAAGATAAGTTTACATGATTCTGAATTGTGTATGAAAGTCGATGAGGTAAGGCAAGATTTCTTCCTAAGTATAGCTGTGTAAAATAATTAAAGTTGGAAGAGTCATTTTGTCTAACCTCCTGCTCAGAGAGGTACTAGCTTCAAAATTAAATCAGGTTGATCAGAATCTTGTTAGTTGCATTTTAAGTATCCTCAGGCATGGGCTTTCCACAGTGGCTCAGGGGAATCTGTTCCAGCACTTAACTTACTCTCATGGTGATTTGGGTTTTTCTTAACTTTGCATCCAGTTAGAATTTCTCTTGCTGCACCTTGTTACTTTTGCAGCTCGTGCTCCACTGTGCATCTCTGAGAACAGTCTGAATTGTCTTTTGTATAATCAATCTTCAGGTCCTGGAAGACAGGAATTTAATGTGCCGCCCACCCTTAACCATTCTTTAGTTTGACCAAATTCTTTTATCTTGGCTTGTCTTGATATGTTATAAAGTCCAGCATCTTTTGTGGCCTTCTGCTGGACTCTCTGCAATTCATTAGTTACATTCCTTGCACGGTGGTGGCACAAAACTGGGTTTGATATCATAGTAGCCTCATCAGTGCTTAATATTAACCTGCTGGTAGTGCAACTGCTAATGAAGAGCAATATTCTGTTAGCTCTCAGTGCTGTGCCGGTGCACTGCTGACCCATGTTCAACTTGTCACCCACCAGGACCCAATACCCTTTTCTGCGAAGCTGGTTTCTACCCAGAGAGCACCCAGCCCGTACTGTTGCATGGGATTATTCCATTTCTGCTGCAAGATTCTGTGTTTCCCTTAGCTAAACTGCTTGAGTTTCCTGTCAGCCCATTGCTGCAGCTGGTTAAAACCTGAGTGGCAGGTCCACCCTCTAGTATGTGAATAGCTGATCCCAGTTTAGGCTCATCTGCATACCCGCTCAGGATTTTTTCTGTCCTGTTCTCCAACTCACTAGTAAAGCCTTTTACAGTGTTGGTTTGACTCCTATATTATGCCACTTCTAAGTGGCCAACATTTAGACACTGAGCTGCTAAATTCTAATCTTTGAGTCCTATTGCTCAAGCAGTTTGTTGTCCACCTTGTAGCCCACCGATCCCATCCATGTTTCACCAGTTTGGCTTTAAAGATATGGTGTGCGACCATGCAAAAATGTTTTTAAACTCCAAGTAGATAACATACAGTGTTTTCCATTTTTTTACTAAACCAGTATTTTAGTTATGGAAAGCTATCAGACTAAATCTGTCCTTGGTATGGCTGTGCTGACTGCTCCCAGTCACCTCCCGTCCTTCTTGTGCCTTGACATGCCTTCTGTGAGGATTTGTGCTGCAATATTCTTGCAGGGCGAGGTTAGGCTGAACAGCCTGTAGTTTCCCAAATTGTCCTTCTACTTTTCCTAATGGATATGATGTTTGTCTCTTCTTTAGTCATCTGGAACTTCATCCAGTCACCATGGTCTTCCAAAAATGGCAGCAAAGCTTCCTTGCGATAACAGTGCCGAGCTTTTCAACATCCTCAGTTGCATTCATCCAGTCTCATGAACCTTCTGGGTATTCAGTTTACTCAGGTGGTACTTAACTTAATCGTGGTCAGCTATGATGTCACAGTTTAAGTCCATCTGGTAACTGAACCCAGGATGTGGGTAGTATTCATGCCCCTGTTTGTTAATTTTGGTTATCTCTTTAACTAGTCTAGGTTTGGTTTCTTTGTTCCAGAAAATTTTCTTGTTTCAGGGTTTGTTTTGGAAGGAGTTCAGTTGCCTGAGGTGGTATAGCATGTAGCAGAAGATTAATAAAGAGTTGTATAATATTTTGATATGTGGGACAAAAATTCACTATGTTTTTCACGCGGCCTGTTCAACAAAAACTTTTTGATTGGAGGAGGAAATTCTACTTCACTTCTAAATATAAAAATTCTTTTCTTCATTGAAAAATGCAACATATTTGAAAGAATATAGATATATAAAAAAGACTGTTAACTTTGGATTGTTTGTATATTATGTTAGCCAAAGTTGTGGAAGGGTAGGTAGTAGCGTAACTAAAAATCACTGAATAAATTGAAAAAGTATCCAATGTGTAGTTACAGTCTGTATGGTCTAAAGGTGTGGGTTTTGTTCCCAACAGATTTTGTCTTCTAAAAGTGATTCACGTTTGAAGCACTTACTGCAGCGAGCACCTGAGTATTGCCCAGAATCAATGGTAAGGCTTGCTAGTTTTTTTTTTTAAGAAACCAAACAATCTTAAATTTTGCTTGCAAAAATAAGATTTTAAAATTACTTGCTTTTATTTACTCACTGAGTCTTGAGCTGGTAGAACATGTGTGTATGTCTGCAAGCTTTTTCTTCCTTGTTATGAAGACTAGAAAAATTCTTACCATGAGATTTGATTCTTGAAGTAGGAGTTACTTTTATTGTAAGCTTGCAACAATATGGGACTTGACAATTTTCTAGGTGCCCTGGTTGTGTAAGCAAAGAAGTGCCTTAAAAATCTGACCTATGTTGTAAAAAAATACGCTGGGTGATTGACACTTGGATGTTGATGGCTGGGACTGAAATTAGGTCATGTGTTCCAGTTTGTCTATGGGACAAAGCTGTAAGGTCTTGTTTGGGCTAAAGCAAGGAGATCCTCATAGCTGCTCTGAATGGTTTATGGCCGTATTTGACAAACTGAATTAATGCTTTTATTGGTTAAGTAAGATATTATTTGGTTAAGCAAGATTATAGTTTCCTAAATGTGCTGTAGTGTGTCACTAAAAAAAAAATAAAAATGAAGTAATCTGCTCCTTGTCTTAGAAATTATCTAATGGGGGAAGAGATAGCGCTGTTACTCAGACTGTAAATTCTGAAGTTTTTATCTCTTGGCAGCTTAGAATCTCTCAACACATTTGCCCTCAGAAAGGTCTGCTTTTTTCTTGTAATTTTGTTATTTCTGAACAGTATCAGTACTGTTTCCAGCTAGCCCAAAACACATACTCAGCTCAAATGGGCAATATGTATAAACAGCAAATCTGAAAATAACAGAATAACATTTTATAAGCAGCTCTGAAGGAGTGTCTTTGCTTATAGATCCTTTCCTCCTGTGTGTCAGAAGCATGTTTTTTCAATGTTTTGTTTCTTTCGATCGTCAGCTCTAAAGGCTTGGAAAGTTATAGGTTTTACTCCTATGAGTAGGAGTAAAACCTATGACATGAAAACATATTGAAGTAGTGAATAGACTTTGGTTTGGTACTATTTCTTTATCTTTTATTCCTTTATAGGAAGAGTAGAATTTATCTGTGTAGTAGAGGAGTGCATTTTTAGACGACAGGATTGGAGAGTATCCGAAAGGGGGTAAACGCTTGACGCAATGATTTAATTTTTTTTATAAACTTCCAATTATCACCTCTATAAATGGCAAGTTTACTGTCCAGTGATTGTTATATTAAATTAACATCACAGGGAAACCACTGCAGATGCAGAGGAGGACAGTTTTAGATCATTAGATACACACCCATTACAACTTTAGAAAGTTCCAGATAATTACATGCTGTTCTACACCTTCAAAAACACTTCTGTTGATTCCATACTCTTTTGATGGCAGCCTTCTCATCAAAGCAAGTGGTACTCACATCTCATAGCATTTCAAAACATGTTTAGATGTAATTCTTCCAGTAGGATATTTAAAACCCAGGGCAAAAATGCTAAAGATGGTGTTTTGTGTCTGCTAGAAATTCTTTTCTTCTCTAGACTTATTTTGCTTACTTGCATTTTACTTTTCAGGGAGAAGTGTGGGGTTGTATAAATTCTTCTTTGCCAGGTAAGAAGTACTAGTTTACTATTGAATCCTGTTGCTTTTTCACCATATATCATTGTGCTTCCTTATAAACTGTTGGTGTCTAGTTTCCTTTAGTATAAACTGAGTTACCTGTGCATTTTTTAACACTTCTTTTTCTAGTTAGAAAATATCTAATATGTTTGTATGATTTAAACCCATGTGTTTCTGTTACACATCCAAGAAATATCAAAGCTTCTTTCCTTCTAAGGTTTTCCGTTGGTTTTTGTTTCAGTATACTTTAGCCTGGATTATTGCAACTTTGCTGTAGATGCAGTATAATTTGGAAGAAAATTGTGTAACAAGGTGAAATAGTAAGAACTAGATGAAGAGTGAAAGAAGTGCAGAGGATCAGAGCAAGAGCCAAACTGCTTGGTACAGGTGGATTTAGAAAGTTAAAGCATAAATCACAAGGTAGGACTGTTATATTAGAAGAAAAGATCAAGAATAGATTAAACTGGACTTAAGTAGTACTAATTGTATCATACGTAATTACTAAAAGACTTAGAGTGAAATTAGCATGCTATGGTTGAAAAAGTGGTAGTGAAGAAAGAGGTGGCTGTGACAGTTTTATGGCATCTGCTCAGACTCCCCTCAGCCCTGGCTTCAGAGACGAGCTGTTGATTCCACTGTACGCAAAGAGTTTTGCTGTCTTGCATTTTTGCTACTTTTACTTGACCAATAATACCTTTAGGAGTTGCAGTGCTTCCGTCTCACCTAAAACTTAAATTTTCTTTATGACCATGCACACATGATACTCTTCAAGAGACTGCTTACAAAATATGACTGAGGGACCCACCAATCTATAATTCAGGATGATAACTAAGTTCTGATTTTATCATTTTATGTAAGCAGACTGCAGGAGACTTTAAAAAGACAACAAAATTCTGACTTGGGCTTTCTTGCACTCTTCTTGACAAGTGCAGGGCTGTAACATGAGAAGCTCAGTTAGTTTTCACTTTCTTCTTTTACCATTTTTGTTTTGCTCCTGCTTCCTTGGGATCATGGTAATAAATGTATCAGAGATGACATTCTAATTTTTCGTGTTTATGCAGCTTTTTACTTCTGTTTCTGACTTAAGTGTTCTTGTGGAGACTGCAGTGAAAGTTTATAATAAGAAAGTCGTGTGTGTGTTCTAAGTCATCCTGCTAATGTGACGCAGCTTTTGGAAACTTCTTGGAGATATGGGAGGAGAGTCTGTTATGCAACTAGATGATCGTTTATAGTTCATAGATCTGTATTGTACTTCTGTCAGTTAATATGGTAAATAATCAGAACTATGGAGTCAGTTCAATTAATTGTGCAATAAAGGTGTAACATACATTTAAATTACCTTGACTACAAAATTAATTTGTAAGTTGCAGTTTAAATCTTTTGAGGATGTGACACCAATTTTTTGTCAGGAAGCTTGTCTGCTACTCATAAATAACCTGGGGACATGGCACTTGGCAAGATACTAAGTATGGCTGAAACTTACCAGCATTCTTACTGGCCTGTGTTTGTAGCTTGTTTCATTCTTTTAGCACAGTTCCAGTAAAAGTGTTTCTGAAAATCACAGGCTCTGTATTGCACAAAATACGGATGTTTGATTATTCAGTGGTGATTCACTGGTGACTATTCAGTGGTGACATTGTCCCTAAAGCTCTACAGCTGTATTTATCATGTGTTTTCTCCTGGATATAGCTGGTTATTGCAGCAGAGATTTATGGAAATCTTGTTCATACTACACATTGTATTTCTTTTGGGGTTTAGATTGCTTGTACCCTAAAACTTCACTCCTACTAAATAAATATTCTACTGAACATAGCTGTTTTGCTTGGAAGGAGTCTCTGTATGGTTTCATATATGAAAGTTGTACAGGAACAACTGCTACATTATTTTAGCCTAAAAGAGATTATAATGAAAAGTTGATTTAGCAATAGCCTGTACATATGTAGTTAAACATATGTACATGACTTCCATGTAGACATGCTTTTACTTTTGGAATTAGTTTAAAACAATGCATCAGTTTCTGATTTTTTTTTACACTGATTGCAAACTACTGATGTGTGCACAGCAGCCATTTCTTTAACACTTTCAAAAAGATGCTCGATCTCTAAAAAACTAACTCTGTACCCCAGTTATGGAAGTAGAGAGTGGGCAGAATTTGCAGTTGTTTGTGGCCTTCACAGTTTCTTTGAACTAGTTTAAATTGCTGGCCTACAGTGCTTCCAGAAGGTCTGAATCACTCAGATGGGTACATGGCCTCTTTGAACTAACAGGATGCAGCTTGCAGCCAAAAGCTGTTCTTTACCTTTGCCTCTCTGCGCCCTCAACCCTCTGTGCAATCCTGTGTCAAGCATTAAGGTTTTAATTTGCTTTTTAATAAATGTAACTAATATTTTAATTTGCTAGGGAAATGTGTTAAAGATTTTGTTCCTTTATAAATTTATTATCAATTTTTTCTTAATTTGCCCATCAGAGTGTCATGAAAGCCTCGTACTTTTGAGACTTTCTATGCCACCTGTCTTTATAAAGCCAACAAAATATATTTTAAAGGCAGTTTTTTCATGATAAATACCTACTAGTGATTGTTTTCAATTCCTTGCAGTGATTTTTAGTTACTTTTTTCTACCACTTTCTTAGCATTTGTATTTAAGCTCACTGGTCTCATTCCTAGCTCTTTCACTTTCCTTTTTTTTTAAAGCTTGACTTTCCTGAATAGGTATTGCTACTAGGCTTAAGAGCATTAAGGGATTGATTCTTCTACTTCATACTTATTATTTCTGTGTAAAGGATATAATTTGTGCATGTTCTAAAAAAATTTTTTAAATATTCATAACAAAAATGAGTGGTTCATTTGAGCTAAAGAATTTCATCTCCTGCCCTAAGAAAAAGATGTTACAAATTTTCCACAGCTGCTGGGCAGCTGCATAGGTTAAACTTTCCCTTTAATTATTTCCACATTTAAAAAAGAAATAGGTACAAGCATGCGTTCTTTTACTTGAGTTCTGGTGTCTTGAAAACATCAGAAGTTCTGTATTTCTGAATAGATTAAGAGGGTGAAACAACTTAGGGCAGCATTTTGCTTTTCTGTGTAACTTTATGGTAAGAAATTAGGGTAATGGGAATAGTGAAATACAGGGGGTAAAAAAAAGAAAAAGGGACATGGGAAACTTTTATTTAAGATAATTCTGGGTATGTAACAGTTGTTATGGGGGTCAAACTACAGGGGAAGTGTCGTGGTTTAACCACAGTAGCTGCTAAGCAGCACACAACCGCTTGCTTACTTCTCCATCAGTGGGAATGGGGGAGAATTAGAAGTGTAAAAGTGAGAAAGAAAACTCATGGGTTGAGATAAAGACAGTTTATAATTAAAAAATAGCAGAAAGGGGAAAAAACAAACAAACCAACCAAACCACAACAACAAAAAAATCCACAAAAGAAAACAATTGCTTGCCACCAATCAACCATTGCCCAGCCAGTCCACAAGCAAGAGCAGCTCCCACCAACCTGCACCCCTGGTTATATTACTGAGCTTGATGTCTGATAGTCTGGGATATCTCTTGGGTCAGCTGTCCCGGCTGTGTTGTGTTCCAGCTTGTACATCCCAAGGCTGCTAACTGGTGGAGTGATGTGAGAAGCGAGGAACACCCTTGACTCTGTATAAGCATTGCTCAGCAGTAATAAAGACATTTGTGTATTATCAACACTTGTTTCACCACAAATCCAAAACATAGCACTATACCAGCTACTGTGAAGAAATTTAACTATATCCCAACAAAAAAACAGTACAGGAAAAAGTGAGAAACATATTCTGCATTGAAAAATTTCGTAGAAAAATATACTGTTGAAACATAGAAGAGGATGTGTCTGTGGGAGACGGACTTGAATTTCACATAAGATAGATCATATTATCAAACTCTTGATACTTCCAGTGAACATATAAAACAGTTTGCATAAAGCATCTCTAAACTCAGTGTAAAAAAGTTGCTTCGTAACTGCCCATTTCAGCTCTTTTCTTGCTAAAAGTTGGCTTGGAATGACTTCATAAATTTCAATTAAAGTTAGTCTGTAAATAGGCTTCTTGAATGAAAACAGGATTATCAAATTTTAAAAGTAACTGACTCCTGGGGAGGGGAGGGAAAATGATGGCATAGTTTCTGTTTCTGCTCTCATATGTACTGTCATCTTATTTTCAAAGGAGTATTGAAGAAGTCTGATGGGTGGGTTGGTCTAGGTTGCTGTGAGCTAGCTATTGCTGTGGAATGTCGGCAAGCATGTAAGCAGGTAAGGCTTTCTCATTTTTTTTTTCTGTGGTTAGTGTCAAATGATGCCATGTTGAATTAATTTCTGTATTACTGTTTATGAACTTCAGCCTTAATGTAATTTTTCCATTGAAACTGAATTATCACAGGAACTCCAAAATGACAATATGTGACTATATACAACCCAGAAGTACTACTGCTGAGAAATGCTAGCAACCAAATTCCTAACCCCAAAACAAATAGTTTATGTTTTTAAATGGAATTTTTGGTTAAAAAAATAGAAAATGGAAGTTAAGTTTACTGAAATGAGTCTCCCCCCAAAAAATGGCTTGTAACCTAAAAAACATCTTCAAATTCAAAGAGCATGTAATTATTTATCATCATCCTTGTAACTCAGTTCTGGAGCACAGATGTACTTAATGTTCAGTGTTGTATCTTGCATATTACCTGTGTAATCTTAATCTTGGACCAGCAGCCTACTGCAAATTGTTGTCCTGCAAAAAAATAAATATTCTACCTTCATGCAAAAGCATAGAGTTTAGAATATTTGACAAGAGATGAGCAATGACTACACAAACCGAGTAATGTGGAAAAGAGATGAGTGAGTAAACACACTGTGCTTTTGGTCTTCTGAAAAGAAGGAACATGTATCTGTTCCCAAATGGAATTCTAGCAAGTTTTCACGTTTATTCTAATGTTTAAGTGTTTTCCAGACCTGAAGTAAGACTTCCACTTACTGTAGTGTCCTATGAAATTCTGTTAATTTAATCTTCTGATTGTTACACCATTTCTCATTATTCTTAGACTCAGCTGTATTTTTGATTGCAGACTCTGCTGTCTCAGAATCTTGGCTGTATTTTGTACATTAGCTGACTCTGGTTGATATATTTCATATGATTTTCATTTAAACTAAAATATAGGTACTTGCCAAACGTTAGGGATTATGGGAAATCTTTGGTTTTTAATTTTGATTCTTGAAACTTAAGAGTTTTTTGAAGGCATTTTGAGGAAGGTGATATGATAAATCCAAGGTCAGATTTTTATCCTGGTGTTTTTAAATCACTGGAGGTGAAAGTACTTAATGTCATAATAATTCTGAGCATCTGTCATATGAAAAAGGAACAAGAGGTCCTTACAGAAGAAACTGATCTGTAGTTTGAAGGGAGAATTTCTGCAGCTCGATTTGACAACAGAACTTGTAGGACTGTATGTGCAGTAAGGGAGGAGAAGCAACAGGCACGTAAGTGGTACCGAGCATGCGAAGTAGGGAGATGTTTATGCTCAAGTTCTCCCATTTAGTAAATGTTTCCTGTGTTCTGCTCTATGTTGTTAAACTTCCATGAAAATAAAGTTGCTTTGTGTGCTTCTGGTATCAACTAACATGGTGCGGAAATGTGAGGTTTTGTTTTTTTAATTTAATGTAGTGTAGATGAGGCCCTTAGTGACATTGTTTAGTGATGAACTTGGCAGTCCTGCAGTTAACAGTTGTACTTGATGGTCTTAAAGGTCTTTTTCAATGTAGTTGATTCTGTGATTAATGGTCATGGTTTCTGCTTTTTCTTCTTACAGTTTTGCATGGATTCTTTAGGTTCTTGAAAAGGAAAATTTAAATCATGAATCATGATTATCACGTTTAATATATACTTAATGTATAATGTATTGAATAATATACATAAATGTATACTGTATTAAATCATGTATTTAATATATAATCACTTCATACATCCAATATAAAGATAGAATCATCTTTATTTTGCAACATGATTATATTATTTTCCACTACAAATACAGAAATCTATTTGTCTTTCAGGCTTCTGCAAAGAATGATGTTATAAAGGTCTGCAGGAAGGAATATGACCCACATATATGTGTGTCTGAATATATATTACTAAGAATCAGCTGGTTTAGAAATTGTGTAAAAAGTATCCTGAGAAGAGGGAAAGTCCAGTTGTCTTATATTCATGTTTCTGGATATACTCATTCTCTTCCAAATATGAATTACCTCTCTACAATTTTTCTAAAAGTATAATTGTTTTCTGCAAAAATATAGTGTCTTTTTTTTTTTAGGCTTTCACATATCTTAATTTGAATTAAACTTTAAAAATGAAGACATAAATTCCAAAAAAGTTTGTTTCATGGAAGTTGGCATATGAGCACCTTTCTGCTTCTACAGTGGAAGAGTCAGCTTAAAAGTGACCTAAAGACATAAACTCAGGAAAGAATAACCTTTTCAATTATTCTATCCTAATGTAAATAATATCAAATTAATAGATTCTGTAACATCAGTGAACCTAGTAGTGCTTGCAGCTGCTCTTGCTGTTCTGGTCTTAAATCAGTCATCAGGATGTTTTCAGGAATCTGCCTTTACCTGTATTTTTTTTTAACACAGCTTGTAGAAAAGCTGTTCTGCTAGGACTTCTTTTATTTCAATCTGTCTCTTAATTAAAAGTCAGATTCCTCCTCCCCCTTTCATCTTATTTCCTCCTGTCCTGAATTAGGTAGTCCTGCATAAATTCTGATCAACTGGTCAGGATATCGGACAATTCTCTGTTTTCTTGATTTGGGTAGAAGTGTATCAGGTTTCCTGTTTTTCCAGGAAACATTAAATTCCGGTTTTCTCTTTCTTTGGTCCTGTTATCTAAACAATCTACATAGTATTTTCCTAGACTCTTCACTGTTGAATTTACCATAGCTTGTTCTCTTAAAAAATGAATTTTCATTTTCAGTAGTTCTGTCTCCTTTCATGCTATAATATGCTCTGCTGTCGACTTCTTTAAGCTTCTCCTCTATTATGCTGGTCTGTTTCCTTCTTTTTTTTCTGAATTTCTGCATTGCTGTAGGAAGTTGGCCAGTATGGGTTGAAGGAGAACTGGAGAGGAAAGGTAAGAGATTAAAGAATTACAACAAAATTGTGATAGTCATTTATGTTAACTAATTCTTCTCTTTCTGATTTTTATCTGGAATTTTGGAAAGTGAGTCCTTCACTCTTATTCAAGAGTGACCTTACTGTACAAAACTCCTAACACTTCTATCTATGCCAACACTAAAAGAGGAAAGGGAGAAAAGTGATGGAAGAAGAAATCAGTCTTTTGATTGATGAAGAAGGAAAGAACTTTTTAAATGAGATCTTGGAATAGTAGATACAAATATGGTGTTAGTAATAGAAATTAAGCATCTGACATGATAGACCTTCAGTTATTACAGAATTTTGTATGACAGGTTTTCCTATGTATCAAGGCTTACAGGTACTCATAAAAAATAGTACTTACAATGCTATTGAGAAGACCCATTAGTTATATAAAATTCAAGGAAGTTTTGTATAAATAGGAGATTCCAAAAAAGACTTCTGGAGGGAGTCTGTAGGTATCTTCTGTGTCTGTGACCTGTACCATGCTTTGTATTCAGTTGGGTTGGCTGGAGAAGAAACTGAGTAACTGGGGAGGGAGTGGTTAGTTAAAACTGAAAGAGGTGGCATAAGATCAAAACTAGCCTGTGAATCACATAAATGCAGTATCATACATACTGTGTTGCCTTTGCATTTAAGGATTCACACTTCATTTACTAAAAATGAGGATCCAATTTGAGAATTAGTTTACAATATAGATTACAGCGCTTGTTCATCAGCTCTGTTATGGAGATCTTGAATATAGAAGTACATGACATGTAAGTAAAAACTGGACGAATCAAGAATATAAAAGTATAATTCCCCTTTTGCAATTATTCTAGTAGCTTACCAACTTTCATAGCTTGCTTAGTATACTTACCTAAGGATTTCCCAGAGGATTTTCACAAGCTTCATACAGTATTTGATGGTACTGTGCATAGTATTTTCTTTAAGCCTTTGAGACTGGGGAAGCAATTTTACGAGTTACCCTTCAGCTTCCCACTAAGTTAGTGAGCATGAAGAAAAAGGCAAGCCTTCAAGGGTAGGGCATAGTGTGCAGAGCAGTGAAAAAAACCCCTAACTCCAATCAGGAGGTGTCACAAAGTTTGAAGTTGCTAAACGGAGTCTCGTGTTTGTAGGGTAGCAAAATCACTTCATCAGTGATGTTCCAGCTTTTCACAAGGTTAATTGAAGGTGCTTTTTCTGCTCATCATATGTTTCTGCATTACTTTTACTGTAAATATTTATGAAGTTTGATGCTTCTAATTTAGAGATTTTACACATTTTAGAAATTAATCATGTTGTAATAACCCATTCATTTTTGATCACTGCATTGAAGGTTGCGTGTCCTGTTAAATAGTCTCTATCTTCAAATAGCACTGCCTACAGAAATTAAAAAAATTAAGAAAATAACACAACTAGCTCAGCGGTTTTGAGTGTTACTGAAATGTACTCCACTTGCCTTCTTTTGGAATAATTTTATTCTGGTAGTCCTTTTCCCGTCTTCTGCTTCTCAGGTACTCATTTTGTCATCCTCATTTTTTTTCTCTACTTCTATGCGTCTCAACTGGTATCTTTCGCTAGTTCTTTCAGCTTTCTGCTATCCTATTCATCTTCCTGTAAAAAGAAGGTAGGTAATAGTCAAAGAAGGAATAAAAACGAAGCGGAGACTCTGTGGATTGTGTGTAGGATTTACTTATTTTTAAGTTTGGTGTAAAGTTGAGGTTCATTTTTTGTTAAGCGACATGCTCGGAGGGGTAACTGAGAAGAGTTTATAAAGCTTAATATAAGCTGTAAATGCTTTATTATTGGAAACATCACTATTCTTTCTTCTGTGCATGGAAAGGGTAGTACTAAAATTTCCATTAGATTGCAGCTTATCTATTTCTACACTGTGTACCTCTCTGCACATTAAGAACTCCAGTTCTTACATCGTGTATTGAATAAGACATTCAGACTTCTCTGGTTAATTGATATTGAGAGCTTTGCTACAGCTCAGCACTATTAACATCTGCCTCGTGGTCAAAATGTAATTGGAAGTGGTGCCAGTTACTTACCTTCCGCTCTGAAAACTGTTTTTGACACACAGTAGTAAACACTTTTGATGTCCCTGGACTGCTTACTGGTATTTTTGCTCTCACAGATTTGATCACTGATTAGCTTAATCTGACTTTGGTTTCTTACAGTTTTTACATACCAAAACATCAAATGCAGTGCCTGCAGCTTAAAGTGCTGTAGAAGGGATTCAGAAAAATATTCACTGTGCTACAGTACTGGCTTAGTTTATCTTCTAGGGTCATACGATCTTGCTTTATGCTGAGGTTTTAGTGAATGCTGGCTACTAATTACCTCCTTTTGAAAAATGTGGTGAGCAGCTTTTAACCCCTGTCTAGTTTTGTGGGTTACTCAGAGACAGTAGACTATAACTTAAGATTCTGTTTAGGAAAAGTTTACAAAACAGTTTTAATTAACTCCTAAGGAACATGGCTGTTTGTGGCCTCTAGAAATACTACTACTTAATGGATTCAGGGTGGACTCTGACCATGTACTACACATTGTAGCTAATATTATTGACATCTTACCCAGTGGTGGTTTTTGTCTCTATTCTCTGCTGTTCAGAGAAGGCTGATGGAACACTCAGTGATCTTGCCAGAATTGAAGTTGCAGTAATTTTGCTCTACCTTACTGTGCAAGTATTATCACTTCTTTTCTGGTTTATGTAACTGAGGATAATTTTGCCTCGATTAAACAACAGTTGCAGTTGTTAATTACTGCAAGTTTTTAAAGTTCTTAAACAGATGTCCACTGTCATTTGAAACTTCATCTGACCCCACTAAACCTTAGTGTGTTACCTTCTGACTTTACCTTCTGCTGACGAATTTTAAGATTAAATGAACTCTAGCGTGAGGTGTCCCTGCCCATGGCAGGGGGGTTGGAACTAGATGATCTTAAGGTCCTTTCCAACCCTAATTATTCTAGGATTCTATGAAGTCAAGGAGGGATTAACAGGACTTTCGTTGCATAGAATGAAGCGTTTTATATCCTAGTGTATTTGTTAACTGTGGTAATACTTCTGAATTAAGATGGATAGGATCTGTATTCAAATATTTAATGTGGTTAGGTTGCCAAAGGTGACAGCACTAAACTTATTTTTCTGCCAAAGTTAGAAGAATTCATATACCATGATAGTTTTTAGGTAGGAAAACAATCTTTGATTTTTAGAAAAATACTCTTAATTTCCAGTGTGAAAACAGCTTCTGTCATTTTTCATTGAAGGCACAAGAGGCAGCCATTTAGGAAAAAATACTTATCATTTAAAAGCAAGCCTTATAATGCAGAAGACTTACTCCTTTAGCAAAATGCTCTGCTTTATTTGTATTTGTGTGCATGCCTTTTGGTTTTTGAGCCGTTACCTGCAGCTGATGAGCTCCAAAAAGAGCGAAACCAGTTAGGTCCTGCAGTACTGGCTAAAATCTTTCTTCAAGGAACTTCTGGTGAGGAAAACTGGACAGTGTGCTCTGCTGAATAAACTTCACCTGCCTGTTTTAATTTCCATAACACCAAAGATCTTTGAGACAGTTTTCTTTAAGACACACACGGTTGTGTTGCCTATGTCTGCCTGCCACTTTCCATTCCCTCTTCTTATAGTCTCACTGTCTCTAATCACCAGGTTCGGCAACATCTGATTTTTAAAAAAGAGAAGTCTGAAAGATGAGAATAATGCACAGATAAAATCAGTATTTTATAGATTTCAGTGTTGCCATCTTTGTTCACTTAATATTTTATTCACAAGTTTAAAAATGGAGTATCAGATTCTGTGTAGGTACACCATATTGCCTTTTTATTCTCATTTTCCCAGATCTTGATGACTTAGTTCTTCCTTTAAAGAGAACGCACTTGTTTGCTCTTCTGGTTTGTTTTTGTGTGTGTGTTCTGGTTTGTTTCAGTTTTTCTTAGCTATATCACTGTTTCATGTTTTGCTTTGTTTTCTCTGTCTTTCTCTTCTGCCAGTTCCCTAGCAGATTCATAAGGTAAGCTTGAATGGGCAGAAAAGCTTCTGATTGCTTAAACACGAGAGCTACTTCAGTAGAGATGGGCATTAACCCTGTGGTCTGTAATGAAGTTAGGGTTGATAATTCAGAGCAGACTGACTGCTTAATGCTGTTATGAGCTTTATTTATGAGCAAATGTCTAAGATTCTGTCATGCCTTTTTAGCTACACTCCCCACATATTTTTTGGGAAACTGAACAGTTATCCAGACCTACAGATGGACAGAGCAAAGTCAGCACCCTGACTAGCACTGTATTCTGTGGTGGCTGCAGGTACTAAAATTTCACTAAATATATGGAGTTGCTTCAACAACTTGGTGCAACTGAAGTTCTTCCTGTTCTTCCTGCAGCTGCCCTTTTTCCACACACAGTCCCTTCCACTGCTAGCCAGACAATATCTAAAAGATTGTTCTGTTCTGTTTCATTTCTGTCCTGTTCTTTCTGTTCTGCTCTGTCCTGTTTTATTCAAACTTAGTATTATATGCTGATTTAAATTCCTAGGGGGAGTTTTCAGCAGGGTTACTGAAAAAAATCAGATCATGAGAATATGCTCAGTGCCAGAGCTTGTGTAAAGGCATACACAAGACTATACAACTAGGAACAGGGAGAGAGGAGTTGAAAAAAGGTGGAAATGAGAAGACCACCTCCTCTTAACAGAAACAGAAGATTCAGCAATCTGTGGAACTATAGTTTCAAAGTACAGAAAGAAGAAGATTTATTATCTAGTTAGAGCATTCTGCCTCTATAAAATTAGTGTGTAAATTTGCTATAATACAAGATAATTTTGTCTCAACTTAGAGGCCATCTATAGAGGAGAAATGCTGATAGACGTAATTTTCTCAGTATTCTTCTCTGTTTCATGCATAGTTATAAACTGTGATCTGAGCTAACAGCCAGTGACTGCTTTTTAATAACTTTTTTGTATCATTCAACTTTTGAGTAACATGACAATTTTTAGCTGAGTTTATAGCAGCATTACATCATGATTCTAAGTATTGTTTGTGCTAACAGAATGGTCAAGTATTTAAATATAACCATGATGACAGACTCCAGCTTTTTCAGGAGCCTCTATACTGTCTCAGTGCATGAATTAATGAAGTTAGTGTTGCCTTCTACCTGACTGGTTTTTGTGTCACCAGAGTATCTGTGGAGAAGTCTAATTTCAGCAGCTTCTGAGGACAGTCAGTTTTGAATCAGAGTGGTGTTATATATGACAATCACTATTTGATAGTTGTTTCTTTTTTCATACGTGGAAGGTCCCGAAGAAACCGGGTGGCCACGTTGAAACAGTGACTTTTTGATTATCATTTTCTGGCATCCATAGAGAAGGATATATGGTGCTATAAAAACTACCTGGGCCTTCAGACACCAGTAGAAATCTCTTCTATGTGAATGTAGGATGGTGGCTCTGTCTACATGTTCTTTTCCTGTAAATTCTCTTGTCTCTCATCAGTGTTACACAGATGAATGAGTGACAG
>JBCJKH010046973.1:1062-11074 GCA_039877255.1 Loriculus beryllinus | reverse complement strand
TGAAGCCCCTCTCCACGTTTCCTGTAGCCCCTTTAGGCACTGGAAGACTGTTTAGGGATGGTCATCTGTGGATGA
Organism: Loriculus beryllinus; assembly: GCA_039877255.1. NCBI lineage: Eukaryota > Metazoa > Chordata > Aves > Psittaciformes > Psittacidae > Loriculus > Loriculus beryllinus. The sequence goes on along the minus strand of JBCJKH010046973.1, from coordinate 10,999 downwards.
GAACTGGAATACATACAAACTGAAGAAGAGCTCTGGCGTCCCTGAAGGGGGGGTTACAGGTGAGCAGTCTCAGGCAGCTGTGCTGTTGTGCTGCATGGAAGCTGTTTAAAACACTCTCCCGTCACCAGACTCAATTACACTCATTGCTTTGCTCCCAGAACCCGGATTGCTGGGAGCAGCTCCATCCCTTCAGTTACAGCTTCCTGCTTCCTGCTTCCCTCGCTTGATGTTTGTTGCCTTGTGGGGGTTTCCTCTTGTTGCTATGACAATGCTCTGCACGGTTAATCCAAGGATGTGCAATTCCATACGGGAATGAGGGCACGTTCTGCTCCTAAAGGATGAACAAAGCCCTTTGCAAACCCTTCGGTTAAACAGGAGCACCCCAAGAATCTGTTGGACCAGATTTGCCTCTGACACATCCATCACCTCCTGTGCAGGGCTTAAGTCTCACCAACTGGGGCAATAGAGGCTGGCTGCTGCCTGGAGCTGGTCCAAAGCCCTGTTTTATTGCTCCCCACGAGCGCTTCAGAGCCTGCTCATCCATAGCAGACGTTGCCTTCTAACAGGGAATTAGAAAGCCAACAGGCAAGCTGACCTACAGTGGGAGGGGGCCAAGCACACAGGAGGGGTTGCAGTGGTTCTTGTTTGAGATGGGGACTATACAGCATGAAGGAAAAGAGACACCGAGCTGCAATGACAGCTTGGCTTCCTCCCAGCTTGTGCTAACCCCAATTCCTGCATGTCTAAGGCTCTCTTCAGCATTGTGGAGATCCCCTTCTCCCAGAGCACACCCACTGGTGTAACAAACGCAGCTCGCTTCTATAACTCTTGCTTTTCTTCTGTGTCAAGAGAATCAAGGCCATTGCTATTAAATGAGCTCAGACTGATCTCCAGCTGCGTTTTGTGCCTTGTGATGGGTGTTATAGACAGAACACACCGGCCAAAGAGAGAAGAGAAGGTTACAGCAGCCTGATTCGAGCTATCGCAGCTGCAGCAGAGAGCTCCATGTCCAGCACGGAGCAGTGTAGGCAGCGAGTGCTGCAGAATGGGAGCTCCTCCGGTGTAAATGAGAGCTTTACAGCATTGCAAAGCAGTGCTGGTCCCCAACCACATCCAAGCAAGGCCAAGAGAACCCTCCACGTGCGTCATTCAAAGCTGCCGTGCGTGAGGGTTCCCCTGCTCAATGCAAGCCCTGGTCACCAACCTACACGGAAGGAGGAGGCAAGCGATGGAAAGCTGGTGCTGCCGAGGCTGCATCAGAGCCCGGATGAGGAGCAGACCGTACCTTAGTGCAGTTGGCAGCTTTGGGCTCCAGGTCGTTGAGGGTGACGAGCTCCCGGAGCAGGCTGCTCTCCTGGTAGCCCCCTTTGACTCCTCGCAGCTTGAAGTAGGCTTGAGGTCTGTGGAGGATGAGCCTGAGGTTCACAGCGAAGCCGGCCATGTCTATAGCGAAGGGGCGGTGCGGGTCGAACACCGTCTTCCAGCCATAGACCTTGCCCGCGGCGTTCACGCGGGGGGACTCGTAACGCAGCCCCCCGACAAAGGCCACCGGCCACACCGACACCTTCCTGGTGCTGCGCATCTGCAGGGGCACAAAGGGGTGGGCATCCTGCTCAGCACCAGCTCGGCAGCCAAGAACCTGCGCTGTGCTCCCGAGCTCGACGCTAAGGATGAGCAGCAGGAGCCGCAGAAGGAAAACGTAGGAATGGAAGCTACTGAAACAAGCGTGGAACCATGGAATGGGTTGGGGAGGCTTAAAGCTCGTCCAGCTCCAACCCTTGCCATGGGCAGGGACACTTTCTTACTAGAGCAGCTTGTTCCAAGCCCCTGTGTCCAACCTGGCCGCTCAGCACTAACTCTTGAGCTGCGATAATAAACATAACTGAGATTGGAGAGTGGGGTTTTGTCCAAAGGTTTTAGAGCTGTGGGGCATCAATCCCCCACGTGGACAGCACTGGAGATCGGGACACATAGGAGGGGAGCACCACTTGGGAATGCAGGAATGGCGTATCTAGGAAGCAGGGTGAAAGCTAAGGAGTCCGAGCTGCAGTCTCAGCCCAAAGCATCCCTAGAGCGAGGCCCTGCAGCTGCAGCACACACATGCTGAGCCTCTCCAGAAGCTGCCAACATGCAGGAGAGGGCTTTGTACCTGCTCCTACCCCCAGTGGAATGATGCTGGGTGCCTCCACTCCCTGCAGGGTCAACAGGCACAGACAGGAGCCATGAGAGGCCACTTCAGATGCCTTCACTTGCCAAGGCAGATGCTCTGAATGCCAGGCTGCCCACTCACCCAGGCCGTCTCTGCTGGCAGGCTCAGCCTCCAGCCTGCTCTCAGCCCAGTCTCTGAGCTCAGGGATCTCCCAGAGCTAATCTCATCACTGCTAATTGCAGCAAACAAGACCAGAGGGGCTCTGGCACTTGCCCTTCTGCATTATACACAAGCTAAGAGCAGCCCCTGCCCACGGGGAACAATAGTGCATGTCTTCTGCATTTCACAGCGCGTTTCATGTGACCTTAAACTGCAGCTCTGTATCAGAAACCTCTGCAAGCAGAGCCCACAGGTGACTGAAGGAACCCTTTCTGCTTTATTCATGTGTGGTGTCTGTCTCGAGATGCTGCCGGAACCAGGCTCAAAGGGGCCTGTGGAAGAAAGGCATTCATCTGGATGTGCTTTCAGCTTTAAAAGCTGTGGCTATCGAAGCTGAAGTGAAAACCATCGGGGAGGGAAAGGAGGCGTGTGTGGAGCAAATAAATAGGAGCTCCCTGCTATGGAACGTGGCAGCTGGTGGGGAAGGAAGCAGTCCCCCATTCTCATCCCTTGCTGCAAGAGCAGCCCTTTCCAAGGCAGTGTCAAGGGCTCCATCTCCCTGGGAGAAGGACCAAGCACAAAGCCATGCTCCTCATGTGTGCAGCAAGGCAGAGCCGTTGGGGAAGATGCCCTGTGTGACACCACGCAGGCATAGCTCTGAAAGGGCACTGGTGCCTTTCAGTGCAGAGCAGGCACCACGCTCCTGACGGCTCCAGGATTCAACCAGTGGGCACTGTGGGATGAGAGCAAGCAGGGAGGAGAAACCCCAGGAGCTCCTCAGACAAGAACAAACACCAACTCACAGGCAGCCAAGTGCAATAGAGAGGGGGAGAAAAGTGGGTAGCATCAGCTCAGGAGCCAGCTGGAAATCTGGTCCAGGGTGGTGCATGGAAGGAAGGTGGACGTGTATGTTGTGATGTTCCACTCCTCCAGTACTCCCCACAGGGGAAGGCAGCTCCTCCTTAGCTTGCTTTACCTACCTGATTTCATGCCACTGGCGTTCCCATCACTTCACACAGGACGACTGCGGTCCAAGAGCTCAAGAGAGGACGCACACAGCATCCCCTGGGCTCAGTACACAGCATCCTTTACCCGCCATGTCCCAAGCTGCAGGTGAGCCCAGCAGGGTCTTACCTCCTCAAAGAGCTCCAGGCTGTAGGTGTTGTCATCATCGGCGAAGTACACGATGCCAGGCTGGCTGCTGTTCTTGTTGAAGGTCTCCCTCAGCCACCTCAGGGCAAGGTTCCTCTGCATGGTCCCGCGGGGGATGCGGGGGTCCCGCATGTCCCCCCTCAGCTTGTAGTTACGCGGGGTCTCCACGTTGAGGTGGGTGTAGTTGAGCCCCGTGTCCCGCAGCAGCCGGGTGATGAGGGGTGTGCGACGTTGGGAATCCTCCACCAGGATCCAGTGCAGGTTGGGGACGTGCAGGAGAGTGTTGGCCAGGCGGGTCAGCTCTGCCTTCTGCACTGGCCGGCTGTAGGTGGGGGTGATGACGTGGATGGTGGGAAGGGTGTCCGACCACGGAGGAGGGCGGGTGTAAACGTACTCTGTCCTCACCACCTCCACTATGTCCCGCTCCGACAGGCAGTATTCCTTGGAGTCCAAGCCTGCAGCGAGATCACGCTGGGAGTCACCACCATCATCTGAGCAAGGGTGCGAGAGAGAGAAGAAATTGCTGCATGGACTCAGTCCTCCAGCACCCCCTCAGCTGAGCCCGTGGGGTGGTTGCTAATAGCAGGTCACCCTCCTGGGTGCGGAGGACGGGAAAGAAGCTCGGATGGAGGCTTCCATCAATACACAAATAAATAAAGGCCTTGGGGACAAACACACGGGAGGAAAGAGGGTTCTGCTGTTAGAAAAGCAGCACCAAGCAAGGCCTGAGTGCTCAGAGCAACTTCCACAAGCGCCCAGAATCAGAGAGTACCAGGCTGGAAGTGACCTCAAGGACCATCTGGTCCAACCTTTCCAGGCGAAGCTGCAGAAGAGACAGGCTTTTGTTGCGCAGCAGTTAGATCTAGATAAAGAAAACGGCAACAGGGATGGATGAGGTGTCATCCCCAAAGAGCTCCAATGCTCTGGGCTCCGCGTTCAGTGGGACAGGACGCCAAGACACTTGGATTGGGAGGCAGGGACCTAACCGGTGGTCATATCAAGATCTCCCAGCAGCATCACTTGGGAGACTCTGCAGCACTGACAGGCCTGGGATGGGGCATGGGGAAGCAGGGAAAGACACACTTCAAATCCAGAGATGGAGAGGGGAATCAGTGCCTGTAAGTGTAGGCATTGTCCTGCAGAGACACTCACCTCTAACCTCTCCTCAGGAAGGCCCTCCCAGGCTCTGAGCATCACACTCAGCAGAGCAGAGTGAACAATAAACAGCGTGCACATAGGAGACAATGATCCAAACTATTCCTTGCAAATAGAATCCTTCCTGTTCAGCGACAGGGGAGAAAAGGTCCTGCCCCTGTTGCTTTCCCAGGGTGTGACTTTCACACTCCAGTACCACTGCAGAGCAGCAGGAACACCACAGTCTACAGGCAGAGGTGAAGGGACACCTGCATTCAGTGTCTGAGTCAGCTGCTCTCTAGTGGGCACATCCTACTTGGAGCCATAGGGTTTGCAAATCGAGCTACCACCAGGTGAGAAAGAAGAGAGCAGGCATTCGATGTGACCCAGCAGGGTCATAGCGTGTTACTCTTCCAGCATCACTGACTTTGATAGCAGCCTTGAACTGAATAAAGGTCTCCTACTCCATGGCATTGATGGAGGGAGATGTGTGTGTCTGGTGGGGACGGACAGGGAGGAGGTGCTGGTATGAGGCAAAGCACATCAGCAGACTGAACTGACAACTCCAAGTGTTCAGCCAAGGAAGAAGCATCTTTGGAGGATGGGTGCAAACATTCCATTGAAAAGGGGAAAGAAACCTCCATAGAAAGAGACCAGAGAGGGGAAATGAAGTGGCTTTCCTCCCCTCACACAAGCCCCCCCCCCCCATACCGACCTGCAGCAGAAGGGCAGCGCCAAGAATGAAGCCTGCAAGAGCTCTCACAGCCTATAGATACTGCTGCTGTGCCAAGAACAGGATAAAAACTAGGACCTTCTGGCCAGAGGAGATCCCTCAGAACTTCCTGCATCCATCTGATTTGGACCAGGGCTCTGTTTAATGCTCTGTGTGACAGGTAGCGTGGGAGCTGATGCTCTCATAGCATTGGAACTGCACAGACACTCAGGTGAGACGCTGGCTCTTTCCTTCTTCAAGTGCAGGAGCATCAGTTGGCTGCTTTCATGAGGACACTTATGGATGCTCTTTGCCTCCTGTCTCCCAGAGCTGTCTCAAGTGGCAGCTTTGTTTCCTCTGCTCTCTTGCTTCTGCAGCTTTCCTGCTCAACTGACTTGTGCACAGGGACAGCAGGAAGGAACTCCTCTGCTGTGGATCATCATCCAGCCAGAACAAAGAAAAGCATCTTCCTTCAGAACTCTGGATTTAGGCCACAGAGAGCTCTCCAAGTGCAGTAAGCACACCCCATGGGCTTGGAGTTTGATGTGTGTGAGCACTGGGATGTTCCTACAGCACAAGTGAGGAGGCTTCTGCATGAGCATGGACTGGGAGCTGAGATGAGCATGGCTGCCATGGAGAAATGAAATGAGGGAGATGAGGACAGGGGAGGGATGCACAGAGCGGGCATGGGCTGGTTTGAGTTCTCTCACCCTTGTGCACTGCAAGCAGTGGAGCAATGGTGCTCTGGTGCCAGACGGTGATTAGTAGTGTCCAGGGCAGAACTATCAGCACGATAGCCAGGATGTCTCGTCTCTTCGGCATCTCCAAGACTGACTGGACCCACAGCTCCTCATTACCTGACAGTGAGAACCCCAGAGACAGAACAGCAGAGCACATGGAGAATAGAAATAAATGGGCAGGAAGGAACAAGGACACAGAGAGCGAACGCGAGAAGGAGAGAGCAGCAGAGGCGACACGACTCGTGGGTCTTACCAGTGCTTACAACCCACCCATTGCAGAAGCAGGTTTGGAGGGGCCTCAGCTGCTGACACCCGGAGCAGGAGGGCACTTCTGCAGCACAGTGCTGGAGCTGGCAGCAGGAACCTCAGGGCTTCACGTGGAAGGAAACCTGCAACACAGCACAAGGGTGAGGAGGCAGAGAAGAGCACTATGGAGCTGCTGCACGGGGCTCACAATCCTCCTCAGGAAGAGCAAATCAAAGCCGGGCACTAAGCAGCAGCAACGTGTCCTACCCCTCCAGCGTGCTCAGAGCCTTGCTTCCCTTCACATCCATCTCCTCAAGCAGGAGCTGCTCAGTGCTGCATCAGTGCTTGACCGTGCCCAGCAGAAGAGGATCCTTCATCCCCCAGCCAGCCAAGCCTCACACCACCATGTGCCAGGCTCATGTCCTGGGAGGAAGCAGAGACCGTGATGATCCAGTGACCCACCAGACCCTTCTTCCTAGGCCAGGCAGAGCACTTGTGCTGCCTGTGCCTGCTCCCTTGGGAATACAGCTCCAGTGAAGCAGTGACCCTGTGTTTTACCTATCACCGTCTTCCCCTCAGCTCAGACCATCCCAATGGCATCTCCGAGGCAGCTCAGGCTTCCAATGGCTCATTTCTTCCATCTCAGGGGTGTTGCAACTGGAGCATGTTAAACTGTCACGATGGCTCAGGCTGATTCAGTATAAGCCCATGCAACATTTAAGCAGACTGTGTTTTATCCAAGTGTCTCTGCAAGCAAAGCACATCGCTTACAGATACACACGATGGACACTCTGCAAACATGGGTACCACTTTAGTACCACGGCTCCCATGCGGGGCAAGGCATTAACCTGCTGCTAAAAGGGCTGCAGAAAATGGGAGTGCTGGAAAGATACAGGCTCAAATCCTTGATTTGGCTAGCTGTGATTTTCCTTGGCTGTGCTTTGAGCCCAGTGGAAGACCTGAAGTGAAAAGGCTCCAAGAAGCCACGGCTTGTCCTTTTGGAGTGGGCTTCAAGTCACTGGACACAACCAGATCAGCACTTCAGTCACAGAGGGGTTAACTTACCAGGGAAAACAAGGGAAACCTGCTACCTCCCATAGAGAAACCTGTGCCAGCGATCATCTATGGAGCTGGGGACCCATCCACCTCACATGCACCTGCCCTGGAAGGGTCTCCAGCAGCAATAAGCCCCCCAACACACCTGGTTCTACGGAGAGGCAGGTTTCCTGCAGGGAAGAACAGGGAATCAGCAGGGAACAGCTTTCACAGCTCAAGGAGCTGCTCTGTGCAGCCACTTTCTAAGGAAGCATCTCCCAGCAATGCGGATTTGTCCCTGGTTATGGTCAGGACTGGAGAAAGCAGCCAGGAAGGAAGGAGTTATTCCAGAGCATCCCAGCCTGCTGCTGCATCCCTGTCCAGCTCTGTGAGCCAGAGACATCCCGCTGGCCCCACGCTGCCAAAGCACACAGTGCCCTCAGGAAAGAGCATCTGGTCTCTGTCCCTGCAGTTGCTCTCAGTGCCCCAACAGAGGACACTGGAAATCCTCTCATGCATCCAGAGCATGTCCCTTGGGTATCCCTGTAGGGCAGAGCTGGAAGGGGCAGCTTTGACAAGCCTGCAAATGCATCCAGGGAAGGTCTCAGGCACTTAGAGGGGCTGGGAGGAAACACCAAGCAAAAAGAGCTGCTCAGAGTCAATGCAGAGCTCTGGCAAGCTGCCACAGTGGCTGGCATGCAGCAAATGGCCCTTTGTCAAGGGCAGCTTCCTCCCAGCACAGTGCTCGTACCTTAAAGATGCCTTTTCCCTGCCTCCTGCCAAGCCAGCGTCCTCCCACAGGACAGGCTGAGCCTGGGCTTCCTAGGATGGAATTCTTCCTCTCCATGTCCTTCTGGGGCTGGCTGAGCTCCCTTTGCACCAGCAGACCATGGGCTGCAGGGGTGAATGAGGTACCCCCACACAGTGATTGTTACTGATGTTCCTTCCCTACACACAGCACAAAGGGACACAGCTCCAGTAGGGATCCCAAGAGCAGATGGTGATTGTCTGAGCCCCTCACTGTGAGGGAGACACTGAGGGGACCTTATTGCTCCCTACAACTGCCTGACAGGAGGATGGAACCAAGAGGGAGGTCTCTGCTCCCAAGGAACAAGGGAATGGTTGGAGTTGACCTTTTACATCCTGGTTGATCCTATGATTCCATGGCTGGGGGAGAATGTGAGGACACAGCCAGTGCCTTCTGCATGGGGGATCCTCTGCTCTGCAGCAAAGCCATTTGCTCACTGTTAAATCCTGGAGTGATCTGAGTGCTTGGATGACCCCGACAAGCCTGACTGAAGGACATGGGGAGAGCTCCCTTGGGGCAGCAGCAAGCCCAGATCCAAAGTATTTCAAGCGTGCTCGCTCTCAACACAGGGCGAGGCCCATTCCCAATGCTCCAAAGCCAAGCTCCCACCTCACCAGCACGTGCTAAAGGGTGAAATCCATTTGGTGCTGTGAACAGCATCAGCCAGGAGCCCATGGTTGTGCATTGCCGGTGACAGAAGGCACAGCTTCAAGGTCCGACAAACAGGGCTTGCCCTGCAGCCCCCAAATCCCTTGGTGCCCTGCTAAATGATGCTGTTTGCTGCTCTTTATGGCACAAGGGAGGCTTGCCATGAATTACAATGGGAAAAGCGATGTTCCTCTTCCAGGTGTTCACCCCACACCTGCCCCATGCTTTTCCCAGCACATAGCTTTAAACCCAAACCTGCCTTATGATTTCTGGCTGCTAGGTACCTCCCTGTTACTGCTGTTTGTAGTGCCTTTCTAGGAGAGAGGTTAGGGGTGGGATGAAAGAATCCTTTTTCTTTCTTTCCCCCTTTTCTGGCCAAGTTGTTTTTCAGTTATGTAAATACTAAAGTTGTCTGACCATTAGGGTCCTGCAAAAAGTTGTGTGGGAAAAGACAACAAGCAGGAAAGTTAAGCATATTGCAAGTTAGGAGTGGTACCAAACATGGACATTTACCCTGAGATCTGAGGCCAAGGAAGCACCAGCAGCCTGCTGCTTCTGTATTTCCTGAACTTGTCACACAGGTACTTGATTGTATCTAGAGATGGAAAATGTAGATACAGGTTTTCAAATGTCTACTTAGCTTGGGTGACAGTCTTGAGAGAACTACTGATTCTGTTTGCATGTGTTAAATATTCATGGCTTTGGTTTCAGCTAGAAGCAATTCCAGTCACTGAAGGCTGAAAACAGATGGTATTGCAAATTTGTCAGCTAAAAAGAGAGCCATGGAAAGTGAGTGAATGAATTTAAAAAAAGAGTCATGACTCATCACTTGCTATTCTTGTCAATGATGAATAAAACAGTGCCCTTGAGCTTAAGAGTTGCTTTTATATTATTTTAAAACATCAGACCCCCTTGGCAGCATATATTTCCCGTTTGCATGGAAGAATGGTTGTGCAGTGTTGAAAACATTGCCAAATATAACTGGTTTTCTGTTGTTTGTTTCTAGTAAGCACTAAATATATTTTAAAAGGAACACATAGAAGTTTATGCCAAAGTTATTTCTTGACAACAATCTGAAAATTAAATCATATCTTGCTTGAAGTCGTCTCAAGTCTGAGAAGATAAACACTTTTTGTAATAGTACTCACATCGTA
>JBCJKH010046968.1:0-33649 GCA_039877255.1 Loriculus beryllinus | reverse complement strand
ATGAGCTTTCTGGTTTTCGTTTTGTGCTTTAACTTGCAGTCCATGGCTGCCTTTGAAGGTGTATTCCAGTGTTAGCATAGATTAACCTGACAGGTCAGGTCAGTAGAAGCTAGGAACATTTTCAGACCTAGAATATTTCTGTAGTCCACTCTCGTGCAACCACATCCACAGTACTGTGTTGAGCAAAAGGGACGTGGACCTCATGGAGCAAGTCCAGAGTTGGCTGCAAAGATGATCAGAGAGCTGGAGCATTTCTGTTACGGAGACAGGCTGAGACAGTTGGGCTTGTTCAGCCTGGAGTTAGGGAAGGCTCTTGGGAGACCTTAGGGCAGCTTCCAGTTGACCTAAAGGGGCCAACAAGAAAGCTGGTTTTACAAATATAGTGATAGGACAGGGTAGAAGGGCTTTAAGCTGAAAGAGTGAGATTTAGATCAGAAACTAGGAAGTTCTTTACTGTGAGGGGTGTAAGACATTGGAACAGGTTGCCCGAAGAAGCTGTGGATGCTCCATCCCTGGCAGTGTTCAAGGACAGGTTGGATGGGTCTTTGAGCAGCCTGGTGTAGTGCAAGGTGTCCCTGCCCATGGCAGGGGGATGGAACAAGATGATCTTTAAGGTCTCTCAAAACCCAAGTCATTCTGTGATGTTTCAAGCATAAAATGGGTATGGTGGGTGATTTTTTTCCCTAGCATTTTCGTAGGTTTTTTTTTTTCCTAGCATTTTTTTTTGTGGCATAGGAGGCTCATAATACTTGACGTTCTTAAATGAAGTTTAATAAGAGTATTTTTTTCTTGATGCGGTTGTTGGGTTTTTTTGTTAACATTGTGTCTTTCTTAGGCTGCTTTGTATGATGAGCATTGTCAAGTCACACAAGGTGTTGGCTTGTTCTTTGAGACCACAGTTTCACACGGACAACTTGTGTAGTAAATGCAGCCGGTGCTGGCAGGAGTTTTTGGGGAGTTGAACTGTTAGCTTGGTTTGATGAGCTGACAATTATTATGGTTTCTTGGCAACTGGGTTGTTAAAGTTTTTCCATTTTTGTCTTTTCTCACTACTTTGACAAAAAAGTTGCATCAAGTTCAATATTGCTGTGTGTAAATTTAAGCTGTGTATTTTACAGATTGGTTTTGTTAAGAATTTCCTTACTGTCTTAAAATTTAAGATTACTTTAATGTCTTGCATAATACTATCTGTAATAGATTTGGGATTTTTTCAGACACATGCAGAGTTTTCAGCTAAGTAAATATCCAGCTATGCTGTGTTTTCTTAACGCTAAAACTGGCTTTCACCAGATAACAACATAAGGTATTAGATATTATAACAAATTTTGAGTTCTAAATTCACACAATTTCAAATGCAAACTAAGGATAGAAATGCTCAAGGATAAAAATTCTTAACAAGGCAAATGTTAATGTATAAACTGATTACATGATCTGAATTATTCTTCCATGGCTAATAATACTTAGAAGAAGGTGTGCTTTATTACTTTGGCGTACTTTAAGAGCATCATACGCTAATGCTTGCATTACCATGATGTACCAAACTATACTGACGTCCCTGTATTCTTTTAATACTGGATTTCTCAACACATTGCTACATACACAAATGCACACACACCCCCACATAGATATTTTATTTGCCTGCCTCACTCTCCTTCTCTCACACTTTATCTTGACACTCCTTTTACTGGTAAAACCAGAACCATTTACAATATGTAAACCACACCTGAGTAGCTGAGATCCAGCATATGTTCCTTACCTTGATTGCAGTGAGAAGACTGCCTTTGCACCTTAAGCTTAATGGTTCTTGCTTTTTTTTCTTTCTAGATATTGTCAAGATAATGTTTTTACCAGTGTGCTTGCTTTCAGCAATCTAACGGAAACCTGTAGTGGTTTTTGCTTGGTTTTAGCTATTATGAGTTCCAGGGGTGCCTATGACAAGTAGTAGATGGTGACCTAGTATTTTTTCAGTAGTGTAGGATATGATGGACAGAGTGAAAAGTCATAGGTAACAGCTGATTTGTTTGGTCAGAGAAGTGAGTAGCCAAAGCTGCTTTCTTTTCCCAGTTCTTTGACAGGTCCTCTTCTATGAGGACAACAGAAACTTACTGCAGGTATCTTATTTTGCTCTTCCATCTGTTTTTCTGGAATCCTGTGCTCATAAGGTGGCATAGGAGACTTATACTTTATGTTCTTAAATGAAGTTTAATAAGAGTATTCTATCTTGATGCAGTTATTTGGTTTATTGTTATCATTGTGTCTTTCTTAGGCTGCCTTGTATGGTGAGCATTTTAAATCGCACAAGGTGTTGGCTTGTTCTTTGAGACCATCACTTCATATGGACAGTTTGTGTCATAAATGCAGCAGGTGCTGGCAGGATTTTTTGGGGGGCTGAACTGTTGGCTGGGTGCTGTCTGTTAGCAGAAGTGGTGTATCAAAGTCCGTATTTGATTTATTTGACAGTTAAGCCTGGGTTTATGGCTTCCTTTTTGGGGTTGCTAATGAAATTAAGAAACAGTGTCAGATTCAACAAGCACGTATATTCCTTGACTTCCTCACAGACATGTTACTTGACCTCAGTGACCTTCTTCAGGTAAGGTATCTTTTTTTTTTAAAAAAAAAATTACTATTGGAAACTTTTGAATTGTTAACGTTTAAGATGGATTGCAAGCAAAGTGCTGTCAGTGTGGGCTGTTTGGGATGTTTTAATTTCCCTCTAAAAATTCTGACTTGGAAAATCACTGGGTTTATAAATCTGAGTAATTGTTCAGTAAAATTAAAAGTTAATGATTTTTTTTTTTTCTCCTTGAATGCTACATATAATGCATTGAGAGTTAGTATGAGCCTTTCATCAGGATTCAGAGTCACTGCAGTGGCATAGAGTCAGATGCTACACATTTTTAAAACAACAGTTGTTGAAGACAGAAATAGCTTTTTTGGTAGGTAATACTGTCTAAATGGATTAGTGCACTACAGAGACGTGGTTTATAAAATTTATTTTGAGAGAAAGGCGTACTTGCTCTGCATGTGGAATTAGAAAGCTCTAATGACATATGCTCTTATGCTCATTCTCCATGTTACAACTGTTTTACATACAATGTGAGTAGGTTAGTTGCATCTATTTTTGTCTTCCCAGCTGTCTTCGTAAATGGCATCCCTGTAAAGACTATTTATTGCTTGAAGCAATCTGCTGGAATTGCAATAATCAAATGAATCTTTAATTCCTAAAAAAGAGTAATTTTTCTCTCTCTTCTAAACTCTTACTGAATTATTTTGATTGCTTATAACCAAATAATGCATGTGTAGAATGGGAGGATTATTTCCTTCTAAACACTGGTGATTTTTCATGGTGATTGTTATGAAATAGAGTGATGATAGTAATATGAAAAATAGTCACACAATGTGAAGAAGAGTCGGTATTGTATCTGTAAAAGGAGAAAGTATTGTCAGCAAGCACAGACAAGAAAGATTGAACAATTTGTCTTTCCCCCTCTGTATATGCCAGCTGGAAAAGGTGGGGAGATTGGGCATTGTGAGAACCAGAATGTTAAAGAGGGGTAACTGAAGAGATGGGAGAGACAGGAATAGATTAATAGTAGAGAAAGAGGAAAAATGCGGAATTTCATTATCTGTATTTATGTATTTAACTGTCTGAAGACTTAAGCTGTGCTCTGCTTTATAGCTTCTTTAAGGTGAATCTGAGCAAAGAGGAATGTTAAATGTCATTGTTAACTGTAGCTAGCCAGAAAGCCACATTGAAGAACTTACAAATGAGTTTTCAGGTCCTAGCTTCATTTCTCCTCCATCTGGAGTTTGTTTACTCCTTCCCTGCTCCTTATCCCCTCCCTTCTCCAAAAAAAAAAAAAAAACCCCAAAAAATACCCCAGAAAAAACCCCAACAAACCCACCCCCTTAAATAAAAATTCCCCAAATCAAAACACAAAAGAAACCCAAGAAGCCCCACAATTCCCCAGAAATCCCAGGCACCCACCCCCCCCAAACCAAAATGGTCTGCCCTCCTTCTCTCCCCCCCCCCCAAAAAAAAAGAGCCAAACAAGCCAACAAAAACCTGGTGGCAAGATGTTTATGGCCCAGGCAAAAAGCATCAGTAGATTCTGCTTTAGATCAGCCTTTGCGCACAGATTTTGTGCCTAAATAAAGAAAAGCAATTACCTCATTAGATTGTACTGTATTACCTTGAAGTGCCTCTTTTTTTCAAGGGCAGCTTTCCTATCCTGAAGTTGGGATGTGAATGGCATTAGAGGAAAAGAAAGGTTGTTAGCAGTAGTAGCAGTAATGGCAGTGGTATTATCTTTCCAAAACATTTAACTTGTTCACTCATCTGTACAAAATGTGGCAGAGTTGTCCAGGGAACTGTTTTTCTTGGTAAAGTGAGAGAGGTGTCAATTTTGTGTCGGGAAAAAGTCACATCTGAAAGTCTAAGTGCTGAGCTATGGCTCACTAATTCTTGCTTAGATGCTAATAGCAGATTTTGAGATTCTTCTTTAGCATTTTCTGCTTGACGCAGCTTGGTTGTGTGAGAGGTGATGGGACCTGCAGGGCTGCTAATCGTCTGACTGCAGGGACTTTTTGAAGAGAGTTAGCAAAGGAAACATCCTTACCAAGTGTCATTATGGATGCTACTGAGTGAGTTACAGAACACCTTGAAATAGGTTTCAGTTCATTTGAGGGTGGCAAAACAAGTGGAACAACCTTTTGTGCATTGCTTCATCTAAAAGCAAAACAAAAAGTAAGTTTTGTAACTAGCTACCAGCAAAAAAAATAAATGAAAGCCTGTGGAAAGGCCATTCATTGCTTCCTTTTGCCGTCTTGCAGCAATATTAGCAATGCCATTCTGCATCCCACTTAATGACATCCTCCACATCAGTGACCTTCAACCAGTGTCTTGCAAGCCCTAGGAGTGTTAATGCCCTTTGCGACTCACAACATAAGAAAGGTGGTAGGTAAGAGTGATATAGAGTAGACTTGAATCTGATGTTACCTGCAACTCATAGCTTGTTTAATGACCTAATATAGTTGTGTTCTTTCTCTCTTGTTGATCTGTTTAGCTTTTTTTAAAAACAAAAAAATCCCAAACCAAAAACCGTAAGAGTGGCCTCTTAAGCTCCGGTCTCTACTACTTGCCCAACCCTCTCTTCCTGTCTTTACTGAGTTGCTTTGGGATTTGGTTCCCCATTCCCCATAAAAGAATTAAAAAACCTGCCCTCTGTAGTTTAATACACTTTTAGAATAGTATTATACTGCTAAAACTTAGAATAGAGGAGACTAATTTTCACTGTTTAACGGCAGTCTGTTTAAGAAGTCATGTCAGTTTTTCTCTTATGCTGCTGACTGAGATGTGGGAGTTTGTCTTGTTCCACTGGAGAACTGCTACATTTCATAATAGTTTTTGTAGCCTCAAAATTGCTGTCATCTTGGAAAAAGCCAAATGTCATTGCCTTTTTTTTAGTTGTAAAGGCAGTTTCCTTGGTACTTTTTCTCCCATTTTATCCTCAGGTGAAATATATATCCTATGTCTTGGAAACCTGTTGGAAGTGTTGTCAAATTCAGTATGCTTCTGGTACATTTAGACTTTAAAGTATTATCTGGAAATGTCCAGATCACTGCTCCAAATCAGGCTTCTTCCTTGTGCACATCAGCCATGCTGCACGTTGATTGAGTTGGAAGGGTGATCAGTCATCAGTCTCTGACAGGGGAAGTACTTACTTAATATTTTCAGATACTGCATTTTACTTGCAAATATAGTCTTTAGAAAGGTCTGTAATCAGGCCTTTTGTTTGCTTTTTTATTAGTCCAATCTAAGCAACAGGCCTTGCTTTATTTAGGACAGCTTAGAAGCTTGTCTAGCCTTGGCCCAACTTTTCAACAGTTTAGGGTTGGTCATCTGTTTGAGCACCTCATTCCTTGCACCTGGAGAAGTATTTGGCTAAAGTTTTGATCTTGCTGTTGTGAATGCTGGCCTTCTCATCCACAGAAATGGCAGGGGTGGGTTTTTTTTAGACTCTTGTCATCTCCAGGATCATGGTCTTTGCAATGTGGTCATAAAAGTCTTTGGGAAGAAGTGTTTGCAGTGCTCTGATTTCCAATTAGCCTAGTAGCATATAATTTTTAGTGTGCCTTTGGTGTGTCCTGCTGTTAAATAAGGCTAATACTTAGAAGAGGTTAAGCAGAGCCAGGTTTTTTACAGGAGTCTGCAGCAGGAGGATTAGCAGCAACATTAAAAATTAATTAAAATGAGATGTTCTGTCTTGATATCATGAAAAGGTTTTTCACCATGAGGACAGCCAAGTGTTGAAACAGGTTGCTCAGAGCAGTTTTGAAGTCTCTATCAATCAAAGTTTTCAAGATTCTGAGGAACCTGCCCTGTTCTTGTAGCTGACCGTGCTTTGAGCAGGAGGTTGGGGTTGGAGACCTGCTGAGAACCATTCCAGCCTGAATTGTGCTACAGTTCTAGATAAAGTAAGAGACTACACAGGAAGAAAAAATCAGTGCCCAATACTTGCTTGGTCTCGTCCTCTGTTGGTCTCTCTTCCACTTTTCTCATTCCCTATTTCTTTACCTTCAATTTGTTTAGTCAAGTAACAGTAGCTACTTGTCGAGAAGGATTTTTATTGTGAGATTTTGGACACTTTATTTGTTTTTGGACACTTTGTTTTTTCCGAAAGCAGCATTGACTTCCCTGATTCTTCTATGCTTGTTGCAAATTACTCTGACTTTCTTGCATATGTGTTATGATAATGGTCTATTGTACTACTGTGGTGGTAGAGGAAGAATTCTAGGACTACCCTGTATGTGATTAGCAAAAGTAGATTGTCCCTGCAGAGTCCTCAGGCTGAGGGCAACACTTCAAAGCATAGCATGAGAGGAAGCTCCTTAATTTTGATTTGTGTCTCTTTGAACTGCAGTCTGACAAGCTGAGTTTGGTCCGTGTTTGTAGTCTTGTGTATTCTCTTTCGAGGTCAAATGTAATGTTCTGGTTGCAATACGGATTAAAAAAAAAGTTTCAGTTTGTGTGCAGAAGGGTAAAATAGAGTATTTCTTAAGACTACATTCATTTGCTTTAGTTTTTAATACCCTTTGTTAATTTAAAGTTATTAACATGTTGACTTCATTTGCCTTTATTGCCCCTATGCAAATTGCTATGTTGATTAAGTTAATTTAAACAACCTGGTTGGGACCTTCAGGCATTGCTATACTAGAAATGTTAATAATGAATCAAATAACCACAGGTGCCTCTTTCCCCAGCAACAGACACTCTCCTTAAAAACTCATTTGCTTTTCATGCTTGCTTAATTATTTAGGCAAGCAGCCATGGATGTTTCAGTGTGAATTCTCATCGTGTTCCAACTGCCCAGTCTTTGTCTTTCTAAAAGAAAGACTACCTTAACCATCATCACCATTTGTAACATGTTCCCAGAATGGGGCCCACCATGGCCTTGAAAGGCCTTCTTGGAAATTGGTCATAGTGAAAAGAGCCTTGATTTATAAATTTATGGAACTTAGGGTGAAGCAAAAACTTTCGTTCAATGATGGCAGCTTTATTTTCTGCTACTGTCCACAAGATAAAGTGACCTAGTAACTGTATGAATAGGAGATTCCCTGTTTCCCAAAGAGACTTTAAAATTGTGGAAGGTGTTAGCCTGATGAAGAGTTGAAATCCTGTGTTGGTGGAAACATGGGATTTGTTGTTACTTCTAAAAGCTGAAGTATATTGGAATTTGCGAACACATCAGGCATGATGTGAAAGCAAGAAGAAATTATGGAAGGGTAAAAGTCCCTGTGGAATTGTCCTTGTGAAATCAGCATCTGATGACTGACAGATGTGAAATGAAAAGACACTGTCTCCAGAAAATACTGTGAAGGGCAAAGGGTATAACAACTAGAAGAATCTTTCTGTAAAGATGTAACTGAATAATTGGACGCCATTCCTTCTCCAAATGCACGTTTTAACTAATATACAGTCTTCTATAATAAGAGCAGAAACTAACTGTTGGTAAAGGGTAGCATCTTTGAGAATCTTAAGTCCTCCTGTAAAAACTTCAGAGTAAAAACGGTTGGTTGTTTTCTTTCTGCAGTGCCTTGGTGAGCAAAGTCTTGTCAGAAAGATGTCTTCCTGCTGAAGCATCTCAGTTTTTGTTGGGTTGGGATTTTTTGGGGTTTTTTTCTGGATTTTGTTGTTCTTAAAAGAAAAAATAAAAAAATCAGCAATTCAGTGTCAGGTCCATGTTTATAAACTTTGTTAATTGTGAACAGAATGTAAAATAATGCAGTAAAAACCATCAGGGTATGCAGATACTTCAAAAATATCCCCTCTGACAGAGGTTACCGCCGCTCTTGTATTAGGTGTTGATGCTTGGACCTAGTGATTGCATCAAGTTTAGGAAATCTTAATATCTGATGAAAATATTGCAGTCAAAAAGTGCAAGTCTTATGAATGTCTATAAAAAGAATTGTAACACTTTGACAGTTTTGACTGGGCGGAGTTGGGAGATACACTGTTTTTCAGGATGATTCTTTTAAATTAAGAGGAGGGCAAATAGGCCGAAGTCGATGTGGTAAGCTTTAAAGCTGCACCAATTCAAGCCTAAGCCAGACACATCTTTTTAGAAGGGCGTTTTTGTTTATTCATCATTCTAAGGACTTATATAAAATTAAGGTTTATGAATGCAAAATGCCATATGGTTCTAAATTTGGAGTGTTAAGCTTTTGATGGATTGTAGTATATGAATTTTTATAAGAAGTTCTTAATGAAGAAAGAATAGAAATTAAAGTAGGCCTCTAAATTAGTTCTCTCAATTTTCTGAGCTTAATGAAGTGCAAAAAAACCATACAAATGATGAGAGTAAAGAAAGACTGTCTATGAGCCTATTATATATCGTATCTCATCTGTCACAGGATGTGTGTGTGCATGAGTAATAGTGGAAATTAGTGACAGTAGCATAAAACTTTAGTGAAAGGGCCTTCTTCCACTAAACCCAGAGAGATCTTAAATATCATGTTTCAGCAGTTCAATGGCATTACAGATTTCTGGATGAGCTTTATGCCATCTTTAATTTTCCATTTATGAGAAATGCCGCAGAACCTGTGACTATCTGGTAACTTTTTAAGATGAGAAGTGTGTTGTTCAAGAGGACCTTAAGTTTCTTTTCCTACTTCTCCTACTACCAGGAGAACTGGAAGCAATTAAATATTCCTGATTCTTTTTGTGACTTTACCTTGGCATCAAAAACTTGTGTTTCATGAGGAAAACAATACAGAGCATATAATACACTGTATATTATGCTTCCTTTCTAAATTGGTAGTAACCAGAAACTGCAAAGAAATTCACTTATGATTAAAAGAAACAAATTCCCTGATGTACTGTTTCTATTTGAATGTATTACTTTGTGTGAATGTACTGCCTACACCTTGAAGTTGGTCATAAAACACTGATGATGTGGGTAAAATAGAAAAGCAGGTTAGATTTAAGCACATTACTTCTCAAATAGACCATGGATCTGGAGACTTTTAGTTAGGCCAAGGAGAGGAAGATAAACTGTGATTGAGCAATTTTATTATGCATTTGTCTTTGCTTTACATTTAATTTGGCAGCCACTTTGATTGTTAGAACTTAATTTTAAAGCCCTGCTACTTTATGCCTCTTCATATTTATTTGTTCTTTGATGATCGCATTTATGGAAAGTTTGCTTGGAAGGAGTTTCTTAGAGAGTGGGATGGTTTGATGGGGACGCACGTCAAATATTTGGAAGTTGTGACAAAAAAGCCGTAAGAAGAAATACTGGTCTGAATTTCAGGGTGGTTTTTTTCCTAGACTAAAATGAAAGAACTAGATGAGTTTGAAGCCTCTGATGGAGACACCATACGTAGTTGTCTCCACTAAAGTAACGTTATTGATTTGTGTAGTGAAATCATCGTTGCAGAACAAGATCTGAGTGGTGAGGTTTAAGATTTACAGTAACTTGGTTGGCAAACTTAGAAGGCTGAAGCTACAGCCAAGCTCCCACTCTTTATGTTAATAATTTTTAGACGAAAGGTCAAAACAAGCCATTCCAAGCTTGAAGTGAATCTAGAGCGTCTACAGCCAACTGAAACACTGCGGGTGCTTTCTTGTAGTAATGTCTGTTCTGTCTCTGTGGCTTATGGAAAGTCACACATTCTCAAACTCCTATATGAATTGCCAGATTCAGCAGGTGCTTATTTTTCTGTATAAAAATTCAGATACTTATTTCCAAAGAGGTATTATTCTTATGCAAAGGATATATTTTGTTCACTTGTTTCTCATAGAATAGTATATCTATGTTGTTTCGTAATTCAGGAAAAATGAGGACAGTAAAATTTGACAATATACTTCTGTATCTTCTAGGCCAGTCCAGTCACAGACACAGCGTGAAAGATAGATATCCAACACCTTCCACTAAACATGAAATGAATTACCATAGCATTGTGTACACTTGAATGCACAGTCACTTTCAGGATACATGATTATTCTGAGGATTTCTGTGAAGTTCTCGTTTTTAGTTTTTTTTAAAATTTGAGGAAAAATGTACATTAAGAACATTTCAGATTTTCATGCACTAGGTGAAAATGTGTCAGTATTGTTTGGTTTGTTTATATATATGCATTTTTGCTATCTTAGTAGAAGCATCTATAAACTTGGAAGGAAAGTTTGGTTTTAAACTGTTGTTGGTAAAGCTCTTGTGAAACTGAAAGAGAATATACACAGTAACAGGATATTTTTATTTACATAGGCTTCTACTATAATCAGCAACTCAGCTATGTGACTGTTCAGTAAACACCTTCACTGTCCTGGCATAGGAAAGAGAGGGACAGTTGTGTCACATAAAAGCAATAGAGTATATAGTAGCCTTAAAATATAAAAATACGGGCATTTGGAGTGTAGGAGAATGGAAGGTTTTATGCTAACCTTGACCTTTACATATGCCTTGGGGGAACAAGGTGATCACGGAGCTTCGTGGGTACGGTTGGGGCTGATTAGAAACTGAAGTGTATCCTGCCTTTCCTGCTGACCACAAAACTAGTGAAAGAAAAGTTCCTCAGACTTTAAAATACAAATGTAGTTGTCTGTGTTATTAATTGTACATCAGAGTATAAAGAGCAGCTCCTCCCCTCTATTTATGTCCTCCTGAGTGCCACAGTGAAGGAGGGGTTCAGGGCTCTGTCCCTGGCTCCTCAGCAGGTTTGCTGTGACATAGGGTTTTCCTGAATTTATCTTTTTTTTTAATGTGGGGTAATGTGGGGCAATGTCCAGAGTTAAGAAATGACAAATAACCCCTGGGGCAGCTAGCACCACTCCTTGCTTTGATGGAAAAGTTTGTGTGTGCTTGTGCAATACTTAATTATCCCATTTCACATGATCATGCAGGGCTGAAATTTGTACTAACTTGTGAATATTTGCTCAGGTTTTGTTATAAGACAAATGACACTTTATGTATACTGATGTTATATTCAAGTCTCCTCAGTGTCACAATGTTAGGTAACAAGTGAAAAATTGTCCAAGTACTACAGAGCAACAGAACTCACTGAAGAGCATGAAGAACAGCTTCTTTTCATTTTTTCAATATAAACTTCTGCTTTGATTTACAATGCTAATTTGTGCAGCTTTTGACAAGTACCAAGTGTTATTTTATATCTGTGAATATCGCTTGTATTACTTCAATTGAACTTCATAAAAGCAGGTTGTTTAAGAATTCAAAAGTCAGGGTTTGTTTGGTTTTTTTTTCTTTTCCTTTCCATATAAATGTTCTATTTAAAACATCTGTGGTTTAATATTTAAATAATGGGTTTTTTTTGTCTTTTAAATAGGTGAATGTCTATGTGCTGGGAAAAACTTTCCTTCTGTTGGCCAGAGAACTCTGCATAAATGCTCCAGCTATAGGTATTTTTTTGAGTTGACTTTTGAGTATTTGGGTGTGGGTTTTGCATGGTTATGTGACAAGAATGCATATGTATGTGTATAGATACACAGAGTACTGTGTGCCAAATGCAAAAGTGGTACCTTTAAAAGTGAAGCTGGAATCAATCGAGGCAGAAAAGCTTTGCTGACTATGGGAGCCTGTTCTCCTTTATGTACGAGTTTTGGGAGCTGGATGCTGTTTTCTTTTAAAAACAATTTTGTTGGTTTTTCCAAGCTATGCTAAGATGGGGCTCATGTACAACAAACTTGTTTACGTTTGCAAGCTCATACAGGCCTGTCACACTTCAGTTCTACAGAGACGCAGTGTTTGATGAATATTTGCCAAATTCACTATCTGTCCAGCACCTGTAGCTGCATTGTTCAGAGCTTGAAAATACAGTTGGGTCGATGGAAAAGAAGCAACTTTTTCCAAGCATATGAATAACTTTAATTAGTAAGTCATCACTGAAATTGTAACAGGGATAGGAAGGTGGGTTCTAACCTGTCAAAAGGGGCAAAAAATCTATTGTCTAGGCTATAGCTTTTCAGCCAAGTGAGTTCATGCCAATTCCAATTAAAAGACTGTTTATAGAGAGGTCTTGTGACTGCTACCACCTCTGTGCAGGAATTTTATTTCTGTATCTTTACCCACTCTTACTCCCACACTCCTTAATCTATACTGAGAGCATCAGATGTCTTTATATACAATACACATACCCCCCCCTTCAGATGTGTTCAGCTAGGCACCTAGCTGCCTGCCTTTGCAGCAAGAGAACCCACAGCTCACATATTGAGCACTCTCCTAACAGCATCCAGATAGAATGTGGCAGTGCACAGCTATCAGCTGTAGTGGTGTGCTGACTTCATTAGCATAGCTTGATATTTGGTAAAAAGTTGTTACTTTCAATAATTCACTTTCCTTAATTTTTATTACGTTTTTTTTAAGATAGTATGGGCAGAATTTGTGCTGTGGCTTAGTTTCAAGGTCAAAATTAATTCAGCTTAGGAAAAGGCAAACAGAAACCCCTTCTCAAATGTAGAGGTACTTGTTACACATGGAAAAATGCTGGCTTAGACTGCTGCTTTAATATTCTTTCCAAGGTCATCATGATGCAAGAAATTTGTAAAAAAACCTGTACTTCTGACTGGCTCATCAGTAATGACTGTCACTTACTTGAAAAAGAAACACCTACTTTTATCTTTCTCTATGAAAAATTAAGGGTATTAGCTATGAAATGACTAATAGTGGATAAGACTGCTTTTAGAAAAAAAAAATATGAGGAGGGAGGCAAAGATCCATCAGCTTTTGTTCATATTAGTAATTTTGAGTGAACTTAAAAGATTGTATTTCAAGTGTTTCTCTAATGTCTGCTCCTAAATGTGAGGATGGGATGTGTATTTAGATACGGGCTGCCAGTATTGCAGCTTGGGGCTAAGTGATGATGCCTGTAACTGAGTTAAGCCTCATCTGTACATCTTGACTCTGGCCATTCAAGTGGGGTACAGTTTGACAGGGGCAAGTATCAGTGTTAGTGTTTGCTGGACAGGCTGGAGGTTAGTGCAGATGGTGTATGTGAATAATGGGCATTAGGGATCTTAACTGTAACCACAGGATGATTTTGATCAACCCTAATTATATTCAGGGTTTGTCTAGCTTCAGCTTAGGCAACACGAAGGAACCCCTGAGCTTCCAGAGATGTCAGCTCCCTTTTTCATGAAGGAAATTAAAGGTACTGATGGATAGTCTCAGTTGGCAGGCAAGGAAACCCTTGTAACTGCAGTGATAGCTGATGCCCTGTATAGCTGCACAGAAGGGATACACTACAGTATCATCACCCGATAGCTGTATTGTAGAGGAATTAAGACACAAGCTGTAAGATGAGCAGAGATCCAAGTACACAGGATTTAGGGCAAGTAAAAATGTTTTATATTTCACAGATTCATAAACTGCTCTAGTTTAGAACATTCTGTTTAAGTCAGCTGCAGTCTGCACGTTAGTTATCTATATACAAAATAAATGCACAGTACGTGCAAAATTTAACATTTCTCTGCTTGTTGCAGTCTTAATAATTAAGTCAAATAGCTTATGAATAAATAAAATAAGATTAAATTCAAGAGCATTCCTTCACTTATTTGTATAGGCTGATGTAGCAGATAGGTAAGTAGCGTAACATTCCATACTGCTGCAGAGTTTGTAGTAGAACAGAGAAATCCCTTAATGTGCATCATTGCAGTATTGGAATACAATCAAGGTGAAATGCATCATGCATAGAAAATGAGCTCAGGTATTTGTCCTCCTTGTACTCCGGTACCATTAGTACTGTCTGAGGAGCACTGGAACTGGAACGTCACTTTCCCGCACTGCACTTCAGTCATTCCCTCTTGCCCAAAGTAACTGAGTTCATTACCATCCAGAATAGCACTTACGTTATAAAAGGTATCTTGCTCAACCTGCACAGGGTGTTCAAACCACACAGAGAAAGTGTTACTGGAGCCATCAGAGGTAAACTTTGTCAGATTTTGAGCAAGGACAACTCCTAAGCGCTTCAGTTCAATTTTGACACTGTATTCAGCTTTGCCACAGCTCGATCCATACAATCCCAGTCCTGCTATAAATATCCGTTTGTCTACGGCAAACTGAATACTGTCACATCGCCCTCGGTACCTCCACTGATTGCTGCGGTATGCAGAGGACTGAAACCGATGGCATCGCTGAGGTACGAGTCCTTTTCTTTTTGTCAGTGGAAACTCTAGTTTGGGTTTATTTGCAGCTGTGTACCACAGGAATATGTTGTGAGTTTCCTCAAGGGTGAGGATGTCAGACTGGGCAGCTCCGTTAGCAAACTCCTCCAAAGTCATGGTTGGAATCCGCACCAGGTACAAAGCTTTTCCTAATACATTCCTCTTGTTGCGTGGTGTAACTGGCAGCCCTTGCCTTTTGCATTCTGCCTCTGCCCAGTTGAGAACAGCCTCGAAAACTACTACTTCCTTGGTGTTGAGTGCCTCCCGGGTTACAATGATCTCTAGTGTTTGTTGATCTATCTCACAGAAGCCCTCTGACTTCAGTGCCATTTCTGCTTGAGCATCAATCACTTCCCAGCAGCGCTGGGTCAGCTCTGGCTCCTCAAAGAGCCTGCTCTGAGACAGCAGGACACAAGCGTTCTTTGCTTCTAAACTGGTCTCCAGAAAATTGACGCAAGCCTTTGCTAGGGCCGGCACAATGTACTTCTTGGCAGCATACAACGTAGCCAGAACTGTGTCAGCTTCCAGGTCTATTTCATCACTATACATATACCTAGATGGGAGGAAAAAAAAATAGTTTCTTAAGGAAAAAATAAATATGTATATAGGCCATTTAAAGATTGATTTCATGTCATCTTTGCTGGCAGTGAATCTGATATACAGTATTTGTCAGCACATTAAGTAAACAGTAATAAGTGCATATTGCACAATGCCAGTTAGGAGATGCATATTTTATAAGCTACTTTGATTCCGTCCGTGTAATTAGTAGACTTGTAGTGGCCACTTACTTTAATAGGATTAGAAAGGCTGCAGGTTCCACATCTGGTATATGGATTTCGGATTTGACCTCTGCGAGATCGCCATAAAACATAGCGTAGAAGACAGAGCTACCAACTGCCAAAACGTACTGGAAAACAGAGAGAAGCCTCAGTAGTATGTATCGGCAATGGCTGAGCATGCTGGCTTGCAGTTAAGAGCTACACTGAGGGAAAGTTGAAAGCTACAGTGGAGGCAGAAGACTGCCTTTTAATTGCAGTGAATTACTTCTGGTATTAGACAAGAACTGCAATTAGGAAAAAAAAAAGTGGAACCTATTTGTAAGGCGGGGGAGAAGGCGATATGCACAGCTAATATTAAAAAACCGAAAATTATCTGCACAAACCTTATGGGCAGGAACTTTCTTGGATGCCCCTGGCGGGCCCACGATGAAGTGAACGTCAGCCATGAGTTCGTTATTGAACATAAGCGCGTTCCTGCAAGCGAGGGGAAGGGGGAGAAGCCCTGTTAGCGGCGGGCAGCCCCTCACCTGGTCGCCCCAGCCCCGCTGGCACGCAGCCGCCCAGCCTCCCGCGGGCCCAGCCCAGCCCTCGCTCCTGGCCTCGGCGCAGGTGCACGGGGCCGGGCAGCGTTCCCGCACTGCCGGCGGGCTCCGGCGGGCCTGGCCCTTACCTCTCCCGCAGTGTGGGGTGGAAGGACTGCCAGTTGGCGCTCTCCAAGTTGTTGTTGTTGAGGTTTTGGAGCTGGGGCGGCGGGGGCGGCTGGGCGCTCTGCTGGAGCTGCAGGGCGTTCTTCTTGCTGTTGGCAGCGGTGGCGGCGGCGTTACTGTTCGCGATATTGGTGTTGGTGCTGGCAGGGTAAAGTTCTGCAGCCATCTTCTTCTTCAGGGACAGGGGCACTATCTCATAGCATCCTGGCACCTTGCCGTTTGACCTCACACTCTTTTTGGACTTCTTTAAGGTCTCTGGAAGCAGAAGAAAAAAAGTCAAACACTTCATGATCCTGCCATTGAGGCAACCATGGGGCAGTGGCATGAGCAAGAGAACTAACAAATCCCAAATGCGAGTCCCACTATCTGGATATTTTGTATGCTTCTAGATGCGCGGTGGCTTTTGGTGGTTTTGGTGTTTTGTATGCGCGCTCTGCGGTTACAAGCCCGACGCGTTTTTCCGGGGGGGAAAGGGATGCCGCTGTGTCGGATCGGTGCCAGCGCTCACCTTGGCTTCCAGAGGAGTCCCAACCTCCGCGGCTCCGCTACGCTGGCAGTGGGGGGGCCGGCAGGCACTTCCTTCCACCGAGGAAAGCGGAGAGAAAAAACAACAACAGAAAATCCCAAATCCAGCAGCAGCCCGGCTCCACAGATCCAGCCGAGAGAGAGAGAGCCGAGGCGGCGGGTCAGCAGCGAGAGTCAATCCACAAATCCTCCGAGTGCAGCAGCCCGCCGAGGGTGAAACGCAACCAGCCGCTCGATGCCCGCTGCCAGCGACCGCGCTCCGCTCCGTCCTTCCCCTCCCGGCGGGGGCACATCCGCGGCGGCCGCGCCGGGCCGGGCCGAGGCGGCGGCTCTCTGCAGTCCCGCTGCCGGGCGGCCCCAGCGCCGCTCGCACCAACTTTCCTTCTCCCGCTCTGCTGGTGGCAGCCGCCGCCACACGGCGCTGCTCCCCCGCGCTCCTCCCGCCCTGGTCGGGGGCGCTGCTGCCCGCGGGGCGCCCCGGCTGCTCCGCGGCGGGCGGGCGGGCGGCGCTGCTCTCGGCGCTCCCCTCACGGCGGCAGCGGCGGGATGCGGCGGGGCTCGGCTTGACTCTGCCGGGCCCTGCCTCCGCCTCCCGCCCTAATAGCCAGCCGCCGCGGTGCGCGTCACGGCGGCCGGAGCCAATGGGGAGCGCAGGGGCGCGGCGGGGGACCCGCCCCCCGCCCGGTCCTGTGTCAGTCTGCTGCTCTCCGCCCCTCTCACTGTACGTGTGTCGCGCTGAGCACCGGCTCGCCCGCAGCCCCCCCCCCCCTTGACTGGCCCCCGTGGAAGCTCTGCCGCCGGGTGTCCCCGATCCCGACCCCATTACCGCGGCGGGAGCGAGCACCGGGGACCGGCCCATGGGCTCCCGGAGCGGAGCTGGGCTGGCGGACCCGGGCGCAAACAGCCCTTCCAGGCCGGCCCGGGCGGGGGCGCCACAGTGCCGCTCACCGACCCGCGTCGCTCCGCTGTGCTGCGCCGCCGGGGCTGCGGGCTCGGGGGGCACGGCCGAGGCTGACGGTTGGAATCGGGGAAGTTGCAGCGGGTTTTTCCTCCCTTCCTCTCGTAGCCCAGGAGCCGCCGTGTCCCGGTTGTGCGGGCCCTCCCGAGCTGCGTTCTCGGTCGCCTTCTTGGGGTCTTCAGTGGGGACCGGTTATCTCCGTGCCCGGTACCGTGGGTTGACCTGCGGCCGGACACGGCCCCGGCTCCTGTCGCCGGCTGTGCTATCCCGGCTACCTGTTTGGAGGAGGAAATAATTCCTTTAAATAGTTTCTGTGTTATTTTTCTATGTTCTTTTTAACGGCTGTATTGTATCTAGGTTCTTCCAAAAGCCTGTTCCTAGTCATGAGTGGTATAGGGAGAGATTGGAAAGTCTTCAGAAAAGTAGATGCTCCCGTCTTAAAAGATAAAATCTTGTTTTTCTTGCTGTCTGCTTCATGGCTTCGCAGTCCCCCCCGTTCAGGAAAGCCAGACGTTTCTGCCCCATTTGGAACTTGCTGGCTCCTGCACAAGGATTTCAGTCCCCAGGGGTCCCTTGGGGACATTCCCACTGGACACAATGTTTTTCACAGTGAGAACAGTCAGCCATTGGAATAATCTCCCCAGGGAAGGTGTGTATTCCCCAGTGTTGGGCGCTTTAAAGATTCAGCTGGGCAGGGTGCTGGGACATGTAGTTTAGGTCACGTTTTGCTTAGAAAGGTTGATCCTTGAAGTTCCTTCCAACTTGATATTCCATGATTCTGTGATTCAAAGGAGACTCCTCTACCGCCGGGATCATTGTGCTCCTTTAGTACCTGTGGGAGGAATCAAGGTGTTAGAGCTTTACAACTTCTACACAATTGGGTTTTTTTTTAATGTTTGCATCCATATGGGACATGTTTATGTTAACCTTGGCCCTGAATTTAGTATATATATTGGTAATATTACTTTTTAGTTATCTGTGGCCTCTTTAAGGCTTTTCACTTAAAACCCACCAGTATTCATTTTCTGACTTTGGTAGCTTCAGAATTTAAGCTAACGATGTGCAGTGTTTTGTCAGATGACCTGTGGGCATGAATGCCAGTAGAAACATCTGAGCAGCTAAAAAGCAAATGTGTAAATGCTCCCGAAACTCAGTTTGGAAGAGAAAGCTGTGAATTGCCTTGCGCTGGATGAGCTGAAGTTGGGTCTCTTGGAATAAAAGGAAATGGGAAAGCAAAGTAAGCACCACTCTGTAACATCGCGTGTGTTTCTGTGGTGCGAAGAGCAAAGTTTAAATGTTTGTTGAATCCCAGGCTATAATTTCTGAAATGTTTTTTGTCGTTGTATTTTGGAATGGGTCATTCCAAAACTGTTGAGTACAGTTTTATGAAATCATTCTTGGAAATACAGAGCAACTGCCCTTCATGTCATGGGGATCAGTTAATCTTGCCTAAACCTCTGATTTTTAGGGTCACGTTTAGGAGCTTTCTGAAATGTACTCTTTCATTTCTTCAGTTTTGAAGGAGATGTGTTTGGAAGTTCTTGCGTGATAAGTGCTTTCATTTAAACGTTTCTGTGGGGCTGACAGGCATAATCACCTACTGTGTGATCGCGGTAATTATGGATAGCAACAGGGCATCATTGTTATAACTTGGTGCTAAATGAAACTGCTTTGATTAATTGTAAATTGTAAGATTGTTCCAGTGTTTCAAGCTGAATTTTCATCTTTATCAGTTTAAGTGCCCACATTGGGAATCAGCAAAGGAAATTGAGTTGAGACTAATAGTTAACAATTTACCATACATCATGGATTCTTGGTCAAGTGATAAAAGGCTGTCAGGAAATGAGAAATTGATACCTTAAATAAGAGTAAACATGTTAAGTGTAGCTTTTACAAGATTGTTTGATAAATTCTAAATTGGTTTAGGCAAAGCACAATCACTACTGACATATTTCAGTTAGTCTGAAGCTGATAACACCAACGCTTGAAATAAGTTTGTACATCTGGAGGCAGATCCATGACCTGTGTAAATTGTAATAGCGCTGTTGACGTTAATTGGGTTCCAGCAATTTATGCTGGTGGAGGGTATGCCTTAATATCTGTAATAGACAGTGCTTTTTATTGTTGGAATATGAATCTTGAGAAGGAGCTGGAATTAACTTTGAAGATGTAAGTAGACTTTTATTAGGGATGTGGGATTTTAAGCAAACATTTTTTTCAAAGCTTAGTTTGTAGTTAGGCATGAGATGGGATGTGCAAGTTACCTGATTTGTTACTTTGCAGGAGATGTTAAAAGTCTGGGGTTTAAGTCATGCCCTTATTGTGCAAAAGCTTTTGTAAATGCTTATCTTTGTGTGTAATTTCACTGACACCAGTAACACTGGTCATGTGTTAGAGTCAGCGTGTGTAACCCTGAACTCCGAAAAGGGTATAAGAAAAACCTCGTGCAGTGCTTTAAAGGTGTCTTGTCTATAAAGCAAGAAAAGATTTTGGTTTAGCTTAACTATAAAGCGTAGTAATCGGAGAATCGAGCCCAGCAGCACGGTTTGTGTTGTTGCTGAGACATGAAGCAAGACAACCACAACAGCCTTGCTTGAATACTGTGTTTCCTAAAGCGAAGGTTAGGATTAGAAATAGAATCGTAGAATGGTTTGGGTTGGAAGGAATCTTGAAGATCATCCAGTTCCAATCCACTAGACCAGGTTGCTCCGAGCCGCATCCAACCTGGCCTTGAACACTGCTAGGGATGGGGCAGCCACAGCTTCTCTAGGCAACCTGTTCCAGTGCCCCATCACCTTCACAGTGAAGAATTATATTACTTTCTGTTGCAGATCCATGTTTATATATTCCTCGTTTTGCACACATGCTTGAGTTTGGGAATAAGAACCATGAGGTGTCCATGACGGCTCTCAGGCTGTTGCAGAGAATGAAGCGGGACTGGATGCACACTGGCCGCCGGCCCTCCGGGCTCTGTGGAGCAGGTACGTCAGACACAGAGTGTATTGCTTCCCTGTCATGGGTTGAATGGGAGAGCCTGGGGCTTGGAAACAGATGAGGACTTTCTCACTTCCTTGATGATGCTGTGTTCTCTGGGGTTTGTGCTGTCAGGCACCTACAGATTATATACGTCTTCAGTGAAATAGTTTCTGAAACTAAAACTTTATTTTTGCCCTTGCTCCTACATTACTTGCTCAGATCCTTTGTATCTTACATTTTGGATTTTTAACCTCTTTTCTCACCCCTACTCTCTAGAAGCTGTAGCTGCTAAAAGTGGGCGGTTTTTGTCAGCTAAAATGACACCTTTAGTGCAAGCCCTTTGATTTGTGCCTTTACACAGAGTCTTATGTAAGGAACGCCCTCTTTGACCTGTTCTGTGAAATTATTTTCCTCTCCTTCTTCATTTTTTTCCAGGATCCATTGCTGTCATGATGCTTACTTAAAACCTACCAGTCTGGGAGGGCTAGGTTAAAAAGTAGTCAGTAGCAGCCAGTGAGGTTGGAATAATGAAGAGTGTAGACAGTCACAGCGTTCACATACAGGCTTTATTTTATTTAAAAGATCTTACATGTGCATGCTGGAATGAGAAATAGCACTCAAACCTTAGGAAGCCCAGGACTATGGCAATCTTCTAGATTTCTAGCCTCTTTTTGTTAATAGCACTTGCTTATTGCACATTGCTAAAAATTTTGGTATTGACCGTGGGAGACAGGCCTGGTCTTCGATTCACTGCAGAGACTGTATCTACACAAGCAACTAATTTGATTGAGTAGATACAGATCGATAGATTGAAGCAGGTGGTGCCAAGTCCCCTGCTGCATATATGCAGTTCACATGGTGGACTGTGGACTGGGTGACTGGGTTTAGTTTGGTTCCCTGGCCTAAATGTCTGTGCCACACATTGTTTGAAGGGCCAGTCCTTACTTCAGCCCTTGATGTTCCCATTAGGAACTGCAGCACTTGAAATACCTACCTGTTGTGGAGCTTCGGTTTAGTTTCTTCTGAAAGGAAGCATTTTTCATGCTTGAAAGTGTTCTGCCCACTGAGCCGCTGCATGATGAGTGACGGTGGTGATTCAAAACAGAACTGGTGCTCTAAATTAACACTCTAATGTCAGCGCAGCCAGCACTAGTTACCTATCTGTATGGAAGGTCTTGCAGGAGGGCACTTGGGCACTAGCGAGGTAGTGACAGTGGTGACAGCGATGGGGATAACAGCTTAAGCAGACTCAGTGTTTTGCTGGAGATCTCTCTATTCAGGAATAGTAAATTCAATTTTGATAAAAAGATGGGAACTTTCAAAATATGGGATCGATGAAATTTTCTTGTGCTGTAATTTAAGCAGTTGACCATCGTTTGCCAAATGTTAAAGCACAGAATTTTTCAGGGAGCAATTTGCAATCAGCTTAATATTACTGAGAAGGAAGCAAAGTTTGTAGTCAAGTCAGTCACCTGTATTCAGGGACACAGCTGAGCATAAGCATTTACAGCTTTTTTAGCTGAAGGCAGGGACAAGGAGAAGTTATAGTTGCCTGC
Source organism: Loriculus beryllinus (assembly GCA_039877255.1). Taxonomy (NCBI): domain Eukaryota; kingdom Metazoa; phylum Chordata; class Aves; order Psittaciformes; family Psittacidae; genus Loriculus; species Loriculus beryllinus. Next base: position 11,474 of record JBCJKH010046968.1, on the reverse strand, counting down.
CTGTTTTCTGCTTTTCCTCAGGAAATTTTCTGCTTTATGATACTGACTTTCCCTGCTTATTCTCTAGCTCTGCTAGTGGCAGCAAGGATGCATGATTTCCGACGTACTGTTAAAGAGGTCATCAGGGTGGTCAAGGTTTGTGAGTCTACATTAAGAAAAAGGTCAGTGCATTTTTATTGCTTCTATCTTTCATTTATAGTACTGGAAAGTGTGTAGTCTAAAATGAACGTATATCAGAGAAAACCAGGTTCTTTACCTTTTCAGAGGTGCCAAGAATAAAATGAGTATGTTTTTGCTGGTCATTTTTAAGTACTTACATCTGTCTCTTATGTAGGGCCTCAGATACTTAGCAGAGATGGCGAGGAGCACTGTGTCCATTTAACAGGTGAAGAGTTGAAGGCAAAAGAAGTTGGGTCAGAAATGTTAACAGCATTGTCATGTCCTCGGAAGAAATAATTGATTGATTCTCAAAGCTGAGGGAGTACTGTGGGAATTTTTTCCCTTTTTTCCTTCATAAAGAAGATTTTACTTCATAAATCTAGAGTCCAGTCCTGGGAAGTCTTGTCCTTTAGCTGTTACTGAACAGAGCTTTTCAAAGTATTTTGCTGAAGTATTAATTTTTGATTAGTTTTGCACTGCTAATAAATAGAAGACATTGCAGTGTTGCAGTGAGTTTAAGGATAAGTTCACTGAAAGGATCTAAAATGGAATTATTAGCAGAATGTGAGCCTGAAAATGGGAATTTCCCAGGTATCTTTGGCTGGGTTGTTTGTTTGTTTGCAGAGATCTAATACTATTTTCCATATTCTGATGAAGTAAGCCGTCACCCAGGTTCCCTCATTTTAGCTTTGAAAAGTTGCAACATTTTCTTTCCCTGTAGTGTGAGTGAAAACCAGCCTGACTGAAATACCCTGCTTTCTGTTGCCCCAGTTGGAATTTTCTGTACCACCAATATCTTCTGTAGTTTGTTCCTCCAAGGCCTGTCTTTAGAAAGCCCCCCTTGTGTCTCTCTTTCTTTCCACATCACGGAGACTAGCTTAAGCATATCCAGCTGAGTCAGATACCTGTTAATAATATTCACTTCTTAATTGTTAAAAACGTTTTTGCCCCAGATCTTCATTTGTGGAACGGGAATGGTGGCATTTCCCTACCATGCATGGGTGTTACAGGGAAAAATTTAAGTGTTAGAAGTGCTTCAGGGTGCGACAAGTATAAGGATGGAGAAGTACAAATGCCACTTTTTTCTCTGGCCTACAGGTCATGTGTTTCAGTGTGCAATTTGTATGATTAATGATTTATGCACCCACAATCTACTTCAAGATGCTTTGGTTAAATAGGTAGATTTTGTTCTTACTAAAAAAATAAGCATAATAAATTAGTGTTGGAAGGAAAATTAATTTGAGGAATTGTTTCAAGCGAAGAAATCTTACTTCAAAATTCATGCTTTGAAATGTTTACTCAAGTCACACATGTCAACCAAAGTGACAGTGTTATTTACTTTGACAGGGTAAACGTGACAGCTGAATTATTTTCAGGCAGCTATAATTACAACTATTTATCACGAATCTATAAATTTGATTGATGTTTTTCAAATAAGAGCATGTTATATAGTATTTAACGAAGGCAAATAAAAAAAATACCTTTGAATAACTCTTTCTGCACTCCAGGTTTTTTCCTCTTCTTTCAAGAATTCCTCTCAAAATGCCATTGAGTAGAAGTGGTTTAAATTAATAAGAGCTTTTTTCACATTCTTAAAGATTTATTTGCTTCTCACTTTGATGTACAGTTTTATTTCCTTTTAATTATTACTACAGTTACTCCTGTTTGGAAAGAGCTACCTGTGCTTTGTGTTGTGAAGGTGTTGAGTGTAGTTGGGTGAATGCTTATTAACTGATGACATTGAATGCTGAGTTCACTGCTGATGGCTTTGTCCTGACAGCTCTTGAAGTGAAACCAAATCGGAGTCCAGATAATGCTGAAACTTCAGCCCACAGGTTCTGCAGTATGATTTGGTTTAGCTCCCAGCTGGCTACGTGGCTCCTGGGGAAGCACAGACCTTTGGAAGCTGGATTTCGTTCTGGTGCTAATGGACTTCCATAGAAGGAACCTGCAAGACAAGGGGCAGCACTGATGTGATGTGCTCCTTCTGCCCTTTAGAGGCAGCCCAGCAGATTGGGGGACAGGGCTGTGTTTATCTGTGGCTTGACTGAGTATGTGATGCTTTTTAAGAACGCTTTGGTTGGCTTCCCTTTTTGGGAAGATCCTCAGCAAGGGGTGGCAGCCCATCCCAAGGAAGGGCACTATTTCTGATCCTGTGCAGTGCAGCTGTTGTGACTGTGTAAAAAGGGATTATTTCACCCTGTTGCCCATCAGCTGGAGAGTGCCAAGGCCTGCATGGCTGTAGTCTATTGCTTCTTCCACTACTGTGTACCAGAGGAGTAGCTCTTAGGAGGAGGTTCGCAGAAATGTGACATACATTCAGGCCATAAAAATGAGTGACCTGATCATAAAAGGAATCTGTTTTGGAAGGAAAAAGAAACAAAACATGGCCCGTGGACCCATCCTGTCACTCATCTTTGAATCAAGAGTTCTTAATTTAACCATCTGTTTGATTTTAAAAAAGTGTGTTTGTTTTTAATATGCTGTAGGATCTCGGTAAGAAAACTTTGTACTTGCTTCATAGGGCATTCTCACTGTATGTTTTGAAGCACACAATTAAAATGTAAAGATTGTTGCTGTTGTTGAAAGTGAATGTATTAAATATTAATAAATGCACTGATAGTTCTATCTCATTTTTCAGTCTAATTGAAATGAGATTAATTTATATATCACTTTATACATTCAAAGTACTGTGTAAATATTAACTAATTAGTCAAATTGTTATTTTATGTGTCATCATCTGTGGCGATAGCAGAAATTAACTTTTAATAATCCTAACCCTTTTATTTAGTTTAATCCTTACATTTGTGCCTGTGTTCAATGCACCTGTGTTCACTGCTGCCTTTTTAACCTTTCCATTCTCTACCCCTTCATCTATTTATTCACCTATTGCACACCTTTCTCTGCATACTAATTCTGTCTTATCTGCAGTAAGAATAATTTTGTGATATTTGTCCATTGTGCATTATCTAAGAGTATTTGAAGATCTTAGGTGCTTCTTCAATAGAAATAAAAGAAAATCAGCTTATCTTTGTTAACACTTGCATTTTAGTTCTTTAGCTTACTCTATCTTTAAATTGAGCTGCTTTTTACATTAAAAAAAAAAAATACTTCTTTTCAGTTCCATAAAGTACTATCTGTTAAAAAACCTGTTTGTGGTAAACTTCAGAAGGTGAAGCTTCAATTAGTAGGAATCGGAATGAAAGGTCAGAATGGGTTTAAAGGGTTCATTTTTTGAGGTGCATGTTTTTTCTCACAGCTAAATAACATTTTCGGAGAAGGAAGACAAGACTTTTTATGAAGCAATGCCATTTACTAGTTGGCTGTGCTGTGAGCACCCTCATAAATGGAGTCCTTTGCTCATATCCTGGGGACTCTTTCAATGACTGCTTAGGTATTTTTCTGGAAAAATTAAAGAATCATGCAAAGATGAATGTATTACCTGCAGCTTTTCTTATTTTCATTTCTGCAACATATAGCTCACATAAACTTCACTTCCAAGCTCCCAGTGCAGTCTCGAGCTGGGTGTGAGTGCAGGCAAAGCAAGGAGCACATCAATACTGAATGACGGCATCAAATGTACCCAGATGTAGTTTGTCATGATACCAAACTGAGTGGGGAGGTGGAGGCTTTGGAAGGGAGAGCCACCCTGTGGGAAGACCTTCTTTTGCTGGAAGAATGGGCTTCTAAGAACCTGATGAAGTTCAACAAGGACAGGTGTAAGGTCTTGCACCTGGGAAGCACAATCCAAGAGTGCAGCACAGGCTGGGGAACAGCTCTGTGGAAAGGGACCTGGGCGTCATGATGGATCACAGTGTGGGTGAACAGTGTTCTGCTGTTGCAGAGAAAGTCAACAGGATGCTGAGTTGCATCAACAAGACATCACCAGCAAAGGTAAAGAAGTCATTATCCTGCTCTCTTCAGCAGTTGTGAGGCCACACCTGGAATACTGGGTTCAGTTTTGGTCCCTGCTGTACAAAAAAGATGTGGACAGGCTGGAGAGTGTCCAGAGAAGGGCCACAGAGATGACCAAAGGACTGGGAAGTGATGTAATGAAAGGCTGAAGGAGCTGAGCTTATTCAGCCTTGAGAAAAGAAGGCTTGGGAAACCTCATCACCGTGTTCTATTATTTAAAGGGTGGCTATAAAGAAGATGGAGACTCTTTTTTTACAAGGGGCCACATGGAAAAGACTCCAGGGGTAATGGGCACAGGTTACTCCCAGGAACATTCCCATTGGATGCAAGAGGAAAATTTTTCACAATAAGAACAATCAGGCTTTGGAATCATCTTCCCAGGGAGCAGTGGATTCCTCAGTGTTAGACACTTTCAAGACTCAACTCGACAGGGTGTTGGGACATTTAGGTCAGACTTTGTCAAGAAAAGTTGGACCAGATGATCATTGAGGTCCCTTCCAACATGGTATTCTATACATGAGTCCAGAGTCAGGATGGGAAGAGGAGGTAACAGGGGCATGTGTAACTGCTAGGTGGCTGTGTTTTCCAAAATATGGAAGCCACATCAGTGGGAAGGGAAGGGTGTGAAGAACTGTTGTGTTCAGCTGTAATCCAAGTAAAGCTGTGTTAAAATCCTGTGGAAGGCATATGATGAATAAGTGAGAGCTATTTACCTAAGGTATGTGAGCATGGAGAAGAGTGGAGGATGCTCAGTATGTCAGAGCTCTAACTACTCTCGGCTGAAGTGTGATATGAAGCTTTCAGAGAACTGGGAAGGTTACTTCATGTAAAGGAGCTTGTGGTGTGTCTGCTCTGATCTTAGCTTGGCAGCCCTGGAGCCTCCCTCACTGGCTGCTGTTGTGATAAGCTAAGAAAGTAAATAAAGGAATATTTTATGTCTCCAGTTAAATAATTTCAAGTGGGTTAGGTGACTTCTAGAAATTTTTCTTGTATGGTGATTAAAATGCAGCTTGATCCATGCGGGTTGGCACTGCATACCTTTGTAAGGTGGATTGTCTGGTTTAATGAAAAAGGTTTTATTTTTGAGGAATCCAATTTCACAGGCAATGTTCGTTTCTATAAATCTGGTTTCTGTACAGCTAGAAAGCTAAGATATTAATTAGATACCTAAAATATTTTCATACTTTATACTTAAAATGTCATTTTAGAATTATTTAGTGTCTTACTTTTGAAACAATAATCAGCACTAACTTGGGCTTAGATTTTGTAAACAGCTTTCTCTGTGTTTGACTTTCTTCATCTGAGCGGCTGTTAAGAAATTAAGCAGCACGCTATTTCTGTTTCCTGGGACATCACAGAGTGGTTTTGACAGACCACAGTGGAGGAACCATGCTAATGAAACAAAATTTTAAGGAATGCTAAAGCATTTTGTTGCATTAGCGTGGTGTGAGCACTTGAATCGGGGCAGGGGGGAGCCACCAAACAAAGCCAAGAACAAAAAATTCCAGGGGATTTAGACTGGCGGACTTCTGGGATGGCAGGGAGATCTGGTGGTGGGATTGTTGGTGGGCTGAACATGAGCACAAGTGATAACCTGAGTAATAAGAAGTGATAACATGTAATCGCTTGCAGAATAAGGGCTTAAAATTTATGCTAATTGATTTGTGACAGTTTGAAATCTCTGTTTTGGTGTAAGCAAGTAAAAGCAACTAATTCTAAAGGATGCTTTTGCTTAGTACAATGAATCTTTCAATGTGCCCATGTTTTAGTACTTAGAAGAGTGACTGAGATTTACCAGCAAATGAGTGCCATAGATTATTAGTCACCAAGTTAATATGCAGCAAATGACTGTGTATGCTCTTAAGCCATTGCAGAAAGAGGTGAAATGCATTAATGTAGTACATCATGGAAGTTGTTTAAGTGAAAAGACTTCTCTTTACAGTTGCATTGGGCCAGGAACACAGGCAAACTAATTTAGCCCAGACCAGGTGATAAGTTGTAAGTTGTAAAACCACACTAATTGGATCACCTCTGATTTTTTCCTTAGCTTTAGTGATGAGATACTCCTTTAAAAATACCTTTTATATTGCTGGAAGTATATGTAAAATTATATACGTACAATTATTACATATAAGGAGATTACACTTCTGTTTATTTACATACTGGTGAATACTGGAAAACATTTTTTATGTCGTGTAGGAAGCATTTAATAACTGTTTCTGATACGTGTTCTAAGTATTGCTTTCAGGGTATGTGCTCACATGCTTCCATAAATAGTTCATGAGTAGACATTGTATGGCTTGGAAAAAGGTGGGAGAGGAGGGTGATGCAATAGACTGGTAAATCTGTAGTTTAAGAAACAGCAATGGTCTGCCATATCAGTGCAAATCTAAACTTCACTCCTGTGAGTGAGTGCGCATGTTTAGGGCGATAGGCAGCATTGGACACAGTGGGAATGTGCTGCAATATTTTGATGCTTCATTAAGGTATAAATCCCATAAATCCTGCACCTTTCCAGAGGTACCAAGTGTTGGAGTTGTCAAATCAGCTGATCTATTACTAGAGTATTTGTAATTGATATGGCAGTTAAGATCATGTAGGTAACATGTAACTTATTACCTAGGGTTTAGATTATATTCTTAATGTGGGAAAAATCAGGGGAACCTAATTAGCACCACCAGTTTATCTTGCAGTTAAGTTTTTTGATGTATTCCTGCTATCAATGTGCCAATATTCAGCTTAGTACTTTTTTTTAATCCATTAATAAAATATTTTTAATACTTTTAAAAAGACCTCTCACGGCAGGTAACTTAAAGGCTGACTGCTCAGTCTAAATTTCATGTTCACTCTTTAAAAAAACCAATTGTCTCTGAAGTTATAATTTGTTTGCCCTTCTCTACAGAGGTCCAGCACAAGATACCTCTGCTTTATGCTGCCTGCTTTCTAGAGCTAGATGCTGATTGTGTATACATAGGAGGATGCCATGGCTTTTCCTAAATGGTCTCTCCTTAGAAGTCCTTCTTGGACTTTGAACTTGGACTCCAGAAGCGTTTGTGAGTTGGACTCCAGAAGACCTTGTTCTTCTACGTGCTTTGTCATGCCCCACTGCTGCAGAATTTCAATTACACATTAAACCCGAGCAGCTAGTTGCACACAGGAGTCTTTTTTATTCCCTTGGCTGTAGCCTGGCTTCATAAGTCTTCACTGGATGGTATCCCTGAAACAAAACCAAGTAAAAAAAACATTGCTCGGAACTTCAAAATGACTGACCCATTTTCCCTTATTGGGAGCTAAATTAACTGTGAACAGAATCGCTTTACTGTTTTGTACACAAAAGTGCTTTATCAGACGGTGAGGTGTGGTTTTGTCCATAAACGGATGAAATAAAAGCCGTGGAAATTTTTCTTTGTAAAAAAAATAAAGGGTTGGGGTTAGGGGCAGATGACATCAAGCTCTGGAAAAACTTTTCTCCCAGAGGAATTTGCTTGAAAGGGTTTGCTGTGAGAAACTGTAAGAGGAGGGTTTATACTGGAAGTTGAATTTTAGCCTGAGCTGTAGCGGTTGTTCTGCTTTGACTATAAATAGAAAATTCTTGTCTGCCAAATTTCAACTTTTAGAGCCCTTTTGAATTTGTGCCAAGGATGTAATATCTTAATCTGGATATCTGTTTATTTTCCTCCTTCTGTGCAAAACTTGAAATGGCAACTCTTACTAGATTTTTTTTTAGATCAATGAAAGTGCAAAGCAAGTATCATTTTTTGGGGGAGGACTTGAAAAATAGCCCGTAGCTATTTTTTTCACACAGTCACTCCCTCACCCCTGAAATTATTGTGTTTATGATTGAGGTTGCATCAGTTTTTTCTTATCTGCAGAACTAATACTACCTTGTTTTGTGCGGCGTAGACTGCTGCGTGCATCAGTTTGTTGCCTTGGTGGCATGTGTCCAAACACGGGATAAAGTTAAAGAAATGTTTTAAAATATGTAGGCAGGATATCAGCCAATGTAAAATGTTGAGGCAGGCAAGTGGTTGGCAAACACAGGTATTTATTTATACCAAGTTAAAGGAGAAAAAGGAGTGAACAGCTCGCTCTCCCACAGAGCTGTGATCCTGACTCGGGGATTGTTCTTCATTTCTGGAGGATGGTTTGAGCTTTGTGGGTAAGACCAGTGAGAAGTGAGTAAATAATATGCTGCTCTAAATGTGAGCTTGCCACTGGCCTGTGTACAGCATAGTGCTGGCTGCCCTCACCATGGGCATGCAGCCCTCATGCTGTTTGGCTTGGCTGAGGACTGAGGAAGAAGAGGGCATGGGCATGAGTGCAGGACTGAATGCTTGTGGATGGTTGAACTGTGCTGTTCCGTTGGTTTGAGCTCCCTGGAAGCACCACCAGCAAACATGACATAGCTGTGCCTGTCCTGGTGCAGATGCACTGAAAGCCTTGGGAGAGACCTGTGCTGCTGCTTGAGCTCAGGGCTGAAGCTGGTGCTTGGGTTGCAGGTCATGCCAACTGCCTGCACGTTGGCTCACATGTGGGATAACGAGCATCTGATGGGTGCAGGGTACATGACATGAGCCACACGACATGGTGGACGAAGATAGGGGCAGACAGAGGTTTCTTTGAGGAGACATGCATGGGGTTAGGTGCTGAACCCCAAGCATGGTCATCTCGTCCCAGCCTTGCTTCATGAGCAACTGGTTTTGCTGCTAGTTCTGCATGCCGGGGGTTGTGCTGTTTTGGATGGGTTCAGAGTCTGGCTGCTCATCTCGGAGTCAGTAAGCGTGGGATAAACAAACTGGGTGACTTTGCCAAAGTGTATGTTGGCTTTTTACAGTGGGAGGAGAATAATACTGTAACAAGGTGAGGCTGGTTGGTAGGAAAAGTCTTGCTGAAGTGGGACTACCTGTGAGTGCATGGTTCATACCAGGGAGAGATGGATGACTGTACTTTAATGATGGTGACTGAGAAGATGCATGCTCCTAAAATAATACATGGGTTTGGCATTAAGTAAATCCTGAATTAAAATAACAGTAACAGTGCCCTAGCCAGGTTTTCTTTCTGGCCTGATAGATGAGGCTCCCTCCTGGAAGGTGGGTAATGCACACTGGAAGCCCGTTAACACTGGGAAGGATTTCTAGTCTGTTAATTAAAAGCTGGGTGCTGCTGCCATGAACAACATCCTCTTCTCCTTTCCAATTTGATCCCAAAGAGGAGGAGGGAGCTGATCCCTGGTACTCTGAGGGAAGGATTTGGGCTGTCAGTCACTCTCAAATGCATGGCTAATTTGGGGCTTTGGGGGAATGCCTGAACTCCAAAAGTGAGACTAGGTTTCAGAGGCTTTCTCCTCAGCAGTGCTAATGCTGGCTGGCATAGCCATGAGTGGGCACAGTGTGCTGCTTATTGTTGGTTTTATATAGAGGTGCCCATCTCTCCTTGCATGTTTTGTGAGCCTATAGCCTGTGCTCTGGGAGCAGGGTGATTCCAGGCAGTGTCCTGAAGTTCTGGCATGCTGCATCCCTTTGCAGGGGGATGTCTTGCTTTGCCTCCTCAGTTTACAAAAAAGGAAATAAAGGTACTGATGAGGATACAAGGAGAGAGTGTGGCCCTGGGCTCTTGAGTTTGTCCCTGGAGTTGTTTGGAGGCTAGATTTCTGTCCTAGGGAAAGTTTCTTCTTTGGAAGGAACTTTGTTTGCAATTAAAGGTAGAGGAGAAAACCATGACTGCATTTTGCAGGGGGAGAAATGCTGAAAGGTCCTGTGATGGAAGTACTGAATCACCCTTTTCAGTTTCCTAGCTTTGCAGATGGAAGCTGTTGTCAGCTTTGCTTCCTCTGGAAGATGGGAATATTCCAGTGAAGCAGCTGCAGACCAATCATTGCTGTTTTCCCATGGAAAATGTTGATATTATTAAGAGGGCACTTTCTGTCAGAACAGCATTCTGCCAGATATTTCCTGATCTGGCTTTGTGCTTAACCTTTTGTCTCACTTTCTCCATCTGTAAAATGGATATGTTCATTGTTAACCACCTGTATAAAATGCCGGAATTTGTGGATGAAGTTATGACAATGTGATTTCATTTAAGATTCTGTTCCTTTGAAAGACTCAACTGCTTTCATGGCAATTCCCCATGGAGCTAGTCCTCTCTCTCCCATAGGTAGGAACTTTTAACATGTGAACATTAAATAAATGCAAAGTGTATTATTGTAAACTGTACACATTCATCTGTTCTATTTGTGCTGTGTGTGAATGATCCCTTTATTTTACTACTGCTTCTGTGTCTTGGGAAAGTTGATTCTTGTCCCTCTTCTAGTCTGCTGAAGATATGTTACCTTAACATTTGCTTAGCATAAATTAATCATGCTAACATGCAAACAATATTTTTGAGCGTACTCCTAAACTGTGATGGCAGATATTTTAGTTTGGGAATCTGTTTCATTGCTGCTGATGATAACAAAAGCAGCAAGACAGGAGAAATGAGTTGCATTTCTTGTCTTGGTTTTGTCAGTCTTTACTTAATTTGGGCTGCAATATTTCTAATCAGTCTTAGTTAAAAAAAAGGGTGTAACATACTGTTAATAAATCAAAAGGTAATTTGTAATATGAAAAGAGGCTTTTGTTGCAGCAGATGAAACAAGTAGTTATCACTTCAGTTTTAATGTAGTCTGTATTTGAGCCAGAGTTTCTCAGGATGACATGTTTATTCTGTAACTTAGCAATTTAACAAATTTTATTGCTTTTAAAAGTGTTCATAAAGTTGTCATAGTAATGTGTTGTATGCTTTGGTAGGTTGACAGAGTTTGAAGATACACCAACAAGTCAGTTAACCATAGATGAGTTTATGAAGATTGACTTGGAAGGAGAATGTGATCCTCCTTCATTTACAGCTGGTCAAAAAAAGCTGAAGATACAGCAGGTGAATTCTGAACCGGATGCTCTCGCCTCTCTTCTACCTCTCTTTTCTCCTCTCTTCTACATCTGTATATTCCTTTTTGAATCAGTTTATTCTAATTCCTAACAGACCAGCCTTTGATAAGGCTTAGTTATATTTATTTTGAGGTTCTTAAGAGAAGGGTGAGTGTTACTGCATATGGTGCCCATTAACTAAAGGATATTTTTGGTTTTACTGACAAAGGGACAGCTTCCACTTTATATACATATGAAAGTTTTTCTCCTATGTAGTTTTTGTTCACTCCTCCAGGGAGGCATGCTCTTTCAGATTTGTAGCTTCAGATGTACCTTTAAGTATCCGCTGATGAGAGATCGAAGTATGCCTGCTGTCTTAGCCAGCTGCTGTGGGAAACACAGAATCACTGCTCTTGTTAGTCAGATCGGGGTGTCTGGGTGGCTGAGTAAACGAGCACCAGCTGAGCTTCTCTGTTGTGCAGCTACCAGTGTTTGGTG